>BQNB010042624.1:0-46004 GCA_026074375.1 Tanacetum coccineum
CACACACACAAAGTAAATGAAGCTTACCTAAGATGACATGGCATGAACCCCCTCCTTCTAATCCACTTAAGTAAAAAAAGTTAGTGACAAGTGTTACACGCACGTACGCACGCATGCCCGCACATCCGCCCGCGCGCACACACACACACACAAAGTAAATGAATCTTACCTAAGATGACATGGCATGAACCCCCTCCTTCTAATCCACTTAAATAAAAAAAAGTTAGCTTTGAATCCTACGTGGAAACCCTCCCTTCCCGTCCCACAAAATCTTACGTGGAAACCTAAATCGTCTACCTTAATCCGGAAGTTAAGGGATTTAAATATGGAACAGATTATACATATCTATTTCTTAAACGAGGCATGCAGACCCGTGCGTTGCACACGGCTTGTTTCAAAAAAAATTCGCATGGAGTGCGTATAATGGTCGCTTGCATAGGGATTTTGTCAAATGTTGATGCCCGTTAGCTTGGTGGTACACGTTCATGGCATAAGCTGCGTGGGCACATGAACCAAGGTTTGATCATAACCCATTTTTGTAATTGGTCAAATACACAACCTATATTCCAATTCTAATCATAAATTGCCAACAGTGGTCAAATAGCAAAATATAGCATTCTTACCTTAGCTATAAAATCCTAAAATCTTCATAACCCATTTTTAAAAGTAAACACATTATACAACATAGCTTCTAGTTCACATAATTCATTCTTTCCATTACTTAGTTCATTAAACTGATTACCAAAACAGTCAAAATTAGAACAAAATCAAGCTTAATACACAATCTTGCCGAAGATACGCGAGCCCTTTTGCAGACCCCATCGTCAATCTTATACCTTGCTTCCCAATCCAAATTCCTTTTATTTTGCAATCATTGATGTAAGTTCCCATTAGCTATTTGATTATACAGTAAAAGCTTCACATTTCTATTAGAACAATATCCCAGAAGATTCACAATGTTTTGGTGTCGAATATGACCAAGAATTTATATCCCTGCAGCAAATGAATCAATCATGGGGTTTTCATCTTTTTTTGTTCACCATTTTCTATTTCACCTTTGTAGACGACTCGCGAGCAGCAGAGATAACTTGTCCAATAAGTTAATGAAGTACAAATTACCTCGCATCAGCTTATGAATGGTGGCAATGCCTAATTGGTTGCCTTATTCCACCTTATACAAAGCCATCATTTGAAGCAATAGTTTATGCTCGTTTTCTATAGCATTGTATTTGACCTTTAAAATATTCCATGATCTATGCCTAATGAGACCTAAAATGAAAAGATGGAAAATGTAACAATAGTGTACTTAGTACGAGTAACCAATTACGTATAGGACTATTAGGTTGTTTGCGGCTAGTTGGTATCAAAAGTGACCGACCAATTAAGAGGTTGGGATTCAATTCTTAAAGTAACACACAACGGTGTCAAGGAGTTATCATTAAATTAATTTATTTAGAAAGAAATGTTTTTAGATAGATCATCTCTGCTCTATAACCCGTAATAAGAGAAGAGCTAACTGAATACTCAAAAAAAAAACAGAAACTTTTTAACATTGTTATTTCTTAAGGTAAAGATATCGGCTTGGAAGGAGCTGAAGCAAGTCAAGGTTTCTAAACATTTAGTAATTGGTCAGCGCACAGCAGAGCTGCTAGTCAGTAAGGGTATGAGGAAATAAAGATATGAATAAAAGTTGGTTAAACATCTTCACTTAAACTTTGTTGTTTCACCTCAATGGACATCCCAAGCTTAAATATACAAACATGAGTATGATCTGAATCTTTCACATACTAATGCATATCATGAATAATCATAAAAGTACCTCAAATCACATTGTTTGTTCGTACCTGTGTATCTTAAAGCAACTAAGAAATTTTCTGTATGCTAACCTTCCAAGAAATGATATATTTAAATTGATAAGCGGTAATTGATAATAACTCTCAAAACACTTACATTTGTCTTACAGTTGACTTCAACTTCTCGGGCTCAATTACGGCATTCAATGATTTCTGCGATCTTAATATTATCAAGAAGCATATCGATAAGGATATGAGACATATTCTCGATGCACCAACAGACGAAAATAAATCGACAATTATTGTATTATCAAAACCTGACAAAAATATAAATTGATACAAAAAGGACCAATCAAGTGCGTCATCAAATTATTAAGATTGTAAAGAGATTATTTAAGATGTTATTACTGATGAAACTGATGCGTGAGGAATCTTGAATCTTGGCTGCAAATTACAAAATCAGTAACAAAGATGCAATGCAACTAACACGTATTTTTTCCCTAAGAATGGATATTTAAAGACACGCGT
This sequence comes from Tanacetum coccineum, assembly GCA_026074375.1. Lineage (NCBI taxonomy): Eukaryota > Viridiplantae > Streptophyta > Magnoliopsida > Asterales > Asteraceae > Tanacetum > Tanacetum coccineum. The sequence goes on from BQNB010042624.1 coordinate 2,322, forward strand.
TGAGTTCACCACAGAGAGCTGTTGTGATCATATACGACACGCGTTACTTAGATACACTTTAAAGATACGCGTATAATAAGCTAATCCAAACACCCCTTAAACCGTTCTATAAAATTAATGAACGTCTAGTCACACCCTTAAAAAAAAATTTTTTTAAATATGTAAATTCTGCACAATTGTTGTTGAACGCCTAAATCTTAGGGACATTTTCACTCAACTCATCTAAAATCCATACAACCACACCAACCTTCCCAAAAGGGGAGGGCTCAACCCATAGATTTAGTAATCAAAAGATGCAGATTCCATTGAAAAGTGGTAATTACCTGGGTTTTGAATATTTTGTGAATATAGAGTTTCTGTACGGGGTGAGAGAGATTTTGGTATGTTGTATGGTAATGGAGAGTAAAGTGGGGTTGGGAAGTTTGATGATGTGTATTAGGTATGAGTGTGTAGGTGACTGAAATCGGGTTAAAGTTGCGGTACGCGCGTGTGGGGTGGTAGTATGAATCGTTAGTTGGTGGCGAAGTATTGGACCGTTGGATGTGTTGGGATGTGATGGTGAGACGGTGTAACTCGGAGTTGTTTTGTTGGTTGGTAATGGTGAGCTATAGGGGTGATTGACGAGATGTGCTAGTATGAGGAGTGGGGGATGGAGGGGCTATTGATTGAAGAGTGGGTGGCGATGGATGGAGATTGGAGTGCCCATTGGTTGTAGTCAGTAGATAGAAAGTGTGGAGTTGTTAGAGGGGTAGGAAAGAAGTGTTTGTGGGAGTTGGTGCGGAGCAGAGAAAGGATATGGGTGCTATTGTGGATTGGTGTAGGAAGAGATGATAGTTGCAGATGGATCGAAGAGTTGAGCGATGATCATTTTGCATAAGATAATTTAGCTCTATGGTCAAACGGGGGTTTTTTATCAGTTTGCACTACTTTTTACGATTAATGAGTGGAAAAAAAAATGATCCAACTTTAGGTTAACAATGTCAGCTCAACAATTCATCAACCACAGGATTTCCACGTTAGTAATAGAGTAAGCATAAATTATGAAGAGCTTCCACTCGAGCACCCTTCTCGTCACCAAATTTTGTCCGCGGATCCAAACTCACATAATTTCACCTCACCATACAACCATCATCTAACCAACAAACATCATATCCTTGCGCCACACATCTCCAAGCCACATATAAACCTGATTCCACGTCTTCTTTTGCTCTTCAATGCCAACAAACTCAAACGCCTCAATCCTCATCCTTCAAATACGCAAACTTTACCGATTCACCTCTCTTATCACAATCACAAACTGTCACCTCTCAACCATACATGCAATCTTTCTTAGCCCCTTTTCCTTTTTCCTACCCTTTTCCCCCTTATACATTCTCAACTAACCTTTATTAGTTACTTGCTTTGATCATACCGAGTCCTCTTATACGGAACTCAGTAAATTTGATCCATCTGGGTTTGGGCTTCTTGACATAAGTAGTTCACTTATTGGGGAAATCGGCAAAATTGTTTCATCTGGGTACTCTTTTATTTGGTTTCTTGACCACAAAAGTGGGGGCGTGTTTTGACAATATCAGTAAGATTGATTGTGTTATTAGGATTCGAATGTTTGCTATTTTTTTCGTTATTATACTCCTTAGTTTTTTTGAAAAAAACACAAAATGTCACCATTTTGAATGGCGTATGGAATTGAACTAATAACAAACATAAATTTACAATATATATACTCTTATATCACCCAAAGAACTTATAATTACGAAAAAAACTCTTAGGAAATAACAGCTTATTTCTAAGTGTCTTATTATAACACGAACTAAATCAACCAAATAACATGTTTTTTTGACCTTATTTCATTCTTCAATAAGCAAATTTGACGGTGGAAAAACATAAACAAACCTAAATTCCATTCCATTTAATCAAAACATAGAAAACCACAATCATAAAGCCTACCTTCAGTATTTTTTGAACATGTTGAAGGGAAGCCATTTCCTGCCGGACGAACTCCGTTAGAACCCATATCAAACTCAATCAAATCTAACAAAAAAAAAACAAAATTGATAGATTCAGAGCAATCTAATACATAAAACCAATCATAACATACATTACACAAATATCAGATGAAAAACAATTAACTTAAATGCTTTTTTAGTAGAATTGAAAAACAAATTGGAAATCAAACAAACCTGGGAGAAATCTTAGATTCAATTGTTTGTATAAATACAACTGAATACTTTCACATTAAATTATTTTTTTTCCTTCATCGATCCATATCAGACTCAGAGGGTAAAAGCACTTGCATGGAGGTTGGGGGTTTCGAATTGTTTCAGCTTCATCTTAAAGGATGGAGCTGTAATTGCATCATAGCTCCCTAATTAATGAATTTTAATGGTATTCGAATGGTTGGATAATTGATGGTTGAAGATGAAGATGAACCGTAGGTTGAATGATGAAGGGGTTGTGTAGCTTTTAATGGATAATAAACCTTGTAACTGCTATGGCTGTGTGTATTCTGTAAGGAATGAAGGAGGTCGATTTTGAGTTGAAAACATTTAAAGATACAGCCCCATTAAATTAAGGGGCTGGATCTTTTAGTATAATAGATATAGGGTGGCAATATTATGGTTAATTATTAAGATTGACCATATTTTTTCCTTAATTATAATTTGAAATTACATGTCTATATAAACCCGTCAAAATAAATGAACAAACACAAAAACTCCATTCTAGCCGTAATAAAAAGGTCAAATATCTTAATTTTTCTTATGCTACGTTTTGAATTTCATTATCTGTAATTGATGCTATTGAATTATGTTTTCTACAATTAATCAATAATCATCATCTTTCTACGTTTCACCTTTTTATCCTGATATAAACTGTGAATGCATCATGTTCGTTAGAAAAGTTACTTACCCATACATGTGGAGAGGTTATTGATTGAAAAGTTATTTACAGGTGCGTGGAGAAAGTTTACCATTGTTTGTTATTTGTAAAGTCGAATAACTAAGTCCTACGTCGTGTGGTCTAAGGGCATCACTAAACGGAAGTTTAGAAAAAGGTTTAAAAAAACATGAAAAGCTTGATATAATCGTGTGTTCAATCATATTTAGTTAGTATGTTTCATTGTCTGTAGAATGATGAAGAGGTATATAATCTTGTTTTTAATTTAATGCATGTGTAATTGTTGATTAATTTATAAAGTTGAAAGGGTTTATACATAAAAAATGTTTATACAACCAAAAGATATACAAAATAATGATTTAATAGATGTATAACTAGTATAAGTTTTACTTTAACCCACCCCTTCACCTTTCTTTTCTTTTTCTCCAACTACTCACTAAAAGGTCATTCATGTTTTTTAATTATCTATATCTCCTTAAAATTTGCACATCCATCTTATTATTTGAATGTCGTTTAATCGTTATAAGTTTAATTGATGCAAATTTGATATATATGCTGAGTTAATTAAGTTGGTTTGATTTAATTATGTTCAACGTGTCTAATTATAAAATTAGGTCATGATTGGAACGATAATTGTGATGTGAAAGTGATATTAATGTTGTTATTTGTTAGGCGATGTGACATTTTATCAAGAGTATTCCAGCATATTTGGTTAATTGATGCAAAATTGATATTTATGTTTAGTTAATTAATTTAATTTGATTTAATTATGTCCAACACATGGTTAGTGCTTTTTTTTCAAAATGTGTGTGCTTGTCTAATTATAATATTAGGTCTTAATTGGAACGATGGTTGTGATGTGAAAGTGATATTGATGTTGTTATGTTAAGTGTTACGTGATGTGATATGTCTTGATTGGAACAATTTAGAAATTATGCCAATTTTAATATAACTGAATTAGGTGATTGAGTTGAGTAATTTTACATACTTGTTTTTCAAGGGATTAATCTGAATCATTCATTTCATTGAATGAAACAACAAGCTTTAAGATAAAAAAAAATTGAAGGATCAAAAGTGTAAATTTACTAAAATTCACCCTAACTACTCCCTTATTATTTGTCGAGTTGGCAAATCTTGCCTAAATTGCAATTAATGAACGTTTTTGACAGTTTGTACATTTTGAACGTTTTCGTCTGTTTTCACACATTTTTCGTTCGATTTCGCACGCTTTTGGACGTTTTCGTCCGTTTTTGTACGGATTCGTCCGTTTTCGCACGTTTTATACTTTTTTGCACGTTTTCGTCTGTTTTTGTACGTTTTCTTGTTGTTTTGTACGTGTTTTCGTGCTACTTTTTTCCTGTAATCATACATCACTGGTTTTCTTCGGTTGTTTTTCCACACTTCTTTTGTCTTTTCGTATTCGATGGTTTTTCTTTCGTTTTTACCCACATGTTTCGTCCTATTTACACAAGCTTTTCTTACCGTCTTTTCAAAATAGGCTTTCGTGTCCTAAGGTTTTCATTAAGTTTTGCACGTTTCAAAAGTCTTTCCCATCTGTTATTTCAAATGCTGTTCTCTTTTCGTTTTTCTTATACGTCTTATGTTTCATGTTTTCTGTTAAATTATTTCGTTCATTTTTCGTCGTTGTTCTGTACACCATCGCGACCCGTGTTTCATCCGTTTAATTTTCGCATACGTTCGATCGTATCTCTGTACTTTGTGTTTTTCGTACCCCGTTTTTTTCTGCACGTATTGTCTTCTTCCTATTGTTGTTTTTACAACAAGTTTGTCGACACTATCGATTTTTCTGACACTTTTCTTGGTTTGCGTTCGTCTGCATGTTTTTTGACCCCCCATTGTCACGTTTGTAGTCCTCGACTTGTGTGAAAGGTTTCTCTTGATTCTTTTGTTTTTATTTGCTGTGTTTCTATCTATGATGTTTTGTGAGTCTCGTTTAGAATTTTCATAGGTCAGTTGTTTAGTTTCTGTTTATTCTGTTATGATTTGCTGGTGTTGACGGTGCTAGGTGCAGTTAACTATATGTTTGTCTATTGCTTTAAGAAGAAGTGCTGGTTGCTGTATAGTGTTGGTTTGATTAGTGTGATAATTATGGTCTTTTGTTTAATACTAGTTATTGATGTTGATATTTGGTGAGTAAGATGTTGTAGCAGTAATAGTGAGAGATGTTGATTTCTGTGTTAACTTGATGATGTGGGCTTTTTGTTCCATTTTCTTTGGGTCTTCGTTATATTCAGGATAGATGATATGTTTCGTTGCGAGTGGTTGTGCTACTTGTTTTACATGCTCTCGTCAGGTCGTCTCTAGCGGTTTTGCCTTCGTTCATAATTGTCACCACGTTTCGTCGAATCGTTTGTTTCGTTCTTTCGACATATTCTACAGCTCACTGGATGTTTCTTTAGGTTTGCCGGTAGTGTTTCACACGTTTTAGTCCGTTTTAAACGTTTTCATCCGTTTTCGCACGTTTTCATCCGTTTTCAGACGTTTTTATACGTTTTCGTCCGTTTTCAGACGTTTTTATACGTTTTCGTCCGTTTTTAGACGTTTTAGTCCGTTTTCATACGTTTTCGTCGGTTTTCATACGTTTTTGTTCGTTTTCATACGTTTTTGTTTGTTTTCATTCGTTTTCATAGGTCTTATTATTAGAGAATCATTAATAATGTGTTTTACTGGTTAATTTTTTTATACATTTTGATATTGTGATGATTTTTGTGATAATATGAGAGATTAGAATTAGGTTTAACCGAACACAAGAGATATTTATGCCTATAAGATGCTTCTGTTAGAATTGTGATTTATGCGTTAGTTGTTTCATAAAACATCGCGTGTGATATTACAAAGAAATGAAATAGGCATGGAAACTGTTAGATGCTATGTTTGCTAAGTAGGAATCATACGAAAGCTATATGAATAGAGGAGGGGAGCTAGAGAGTATTTTCAGTGGGGGGTAGAGATGTTAAGGGTTCTGACCCTGACTCTTTAGAAGACTTAGTATCAGTAGGTGCCTTAGTGAGTTTTAGACACTCATTTACAGCTTGACTTTCAAGCACTATAATTATTCCAGTTTTAAAGTTGGGAAGTTTGTTGTTAGGGTTGTGTCTTTCAACCCAATCTTTGAATTTTTGAATCATTTCATGATCATAATCCAGGGAGGCAAGTATGAATAGATCTTCTTTAACATCATTTTTAATGAAGATTTAGTGAGTTGTCCACCACCAAGAATTTTCTTCTTTTGGTTTGGAATTTGCTCACTGATGCATTGACTTACTTTATTTGAACTACTTTACCATTTTTTATTGACCTTTCTTTCTTCTTTCAGTTGTTTTTTAAGAGCATGATTTAACTTGGTAAGTTCAGTGTTTTGAATTTGAAAGGTGACAACATCAAGCTTGATTTGTTTTAAAGCAAGTAAATCATCACTACACTTATTTAATTCAAAAACTATTTTGTTATATTTTGATAACAGGTTTAATCTCTGCTCTTCAACAAACTTAAGGCTAATGTTTATATATTTGAGGTAATCTACCAATCAGCATCCTCGTCCATAGGAAGAAGAATATTTACCTTCCTCATGGTGATGTCAATCCATTCACTATTACGAGCATGATTCTTCCGCACAGTGAGATCATCAACAGCTAGAGCCATTAGTACATTGACTTGTGTCATATTCTCATCATCAGATACTTCTTCCTCATCCCAATCAAACATTTCAACAACTAGGCCTTTGGTTTTTGACTAAAAAGGCTTTGGATACTAAGAAGTAGATAGACTAGCGGCAAGGAGTGAAAGTTTATCTTTTATCTTCTTATATTCAGCCTTGTAGTCTTTTTGATTTTTGGTTCATTTTGACTACTTTGAGCTTGTTGAGAAGACTGAATGAGTTTTGGTGTAAACTTGGGTTGAAAACCTTTTGACGCTGAAGAGAGGTTTGACACTAGTGATTTACAAGAAGGTTCAGACGTTTTGGAAAATCAATCTCTTGCAAAATGACCCTTTTTGCCACACTTGTAACAATCAATGTTTTCATTTGCTTTTTGACTCGAAAAAATATTTTTCCTTTTGATAAAACATTTTGAATTTTCCAAAAGGGCTCTCATGAAACTCTAGCTCTAAGTCTCTAAGGTACTCCTCACTGGTTCTCTCATCGGGCTCATCATCAAAATTTCCTTAGAAATCTTAAACAATAGTATTAGAAAAGAAGGCAGTTGATATGGGAGAAGTTGAGGGAGTAGTAATGAGGGCCTTTTTGTTCTAAAGATACCTTCTTCAGATCAGGTTGTCTTCATAGACAAACCTACCATAGATATCTGCAAGATTAAGGGTCTAAGTGTGATTGCCATTTCTTAGTCCCTGAGAGAAGCTAAGCCACTTCTCAGGGAGACTATTCACGAAACCCACATTGATTTTATGTTTAGACGGTGTCACACCATCATTTGAAATCTCATTAAGCAAGGTCTTGTAACGGGTATAGGTTTATGAGAGACTCTCAAAGGGTTTAGCTTTGAAAGTTTGATACTCAAGTTTCAGATCTATGATCCTGTTTTCCTTGGTATTAGAGGGACCTTCAAAGCTGTGAACCAAGTCAGTCCATGTAGCTTTAGCTGTCTTACAGCTAATGACTGGCTCCATTATATCATCTGGTACACATGATATAATGATGCCTTTAAGGCGTTGGTCTTGATTGACCATCCTCCCATCGTCATTGGTCCATTGGGACTTAGGTTTAATTTCACATTCAGCTGTTTTGGGTTGGTAAGGACCTTCCTTGATAGATTTTAATTTTTCTGGGTTCCATACCAGCCAAATAGCAAAGCATATGCTTTTTTCCATTTGTTAAATTTTCCTGGCTCTAGTCTAGGAGCAATAATAGAATAACTACCCTTTTTTATTAACTAGCTGGGGTACAATACTTTCAGTAGACATTTTAGGATATAGGTTTTAAAAACTTTAAGCAGATTTAAGTGTAAAAAGTTTTATAAACCTTATGTTCTGATACCACATATTGTTCCCTTTGAGTTAGTAACTAATAACTAAGAAATTAAGATTAACTAACTCATGGCATGAAAGTAAAGTAAAGTATGAAAAGCTTTTGTTAAAGATAAAAGACAGTTGTAAATAACACAAAACTTTTCAACATTTAACTCTTATAAAATCTTATTAAGAATTATACTTCATTGTTTGTGGTACAACAATGAAGATTGAATGACAATGTATGTGTATGTGATCTCTCACTAACAACTTAGCATAAAACAAAGCATTATGCTAAGTTGACAACTATGCTAACCAACTGAACTTGTTCAGGGACTTAGTTAATTTAGAGGAGTAGGTGTTTGTGAAAGATACGACTTTGAATGCACAAACTTAACCTACTCATTTACAAGGCATCTCTATTTATACTACTCAGGTAGGGTCATGCTCACATGGGTGATAAGTGCGTATCTCAAGGTTGATTGGACCAGTACATATTATATAGTTTGTCTCTATTACAATTCTCATCTAGGAAAGGAACAAACACACTTTCTAAGGTCATTGATGACACTGACCTTGTCTTCATACCCTATTAAGGATAGTTTGACTTCAGGTGGATAAGTACTTGAACTTGTCCATTCAAACTTATCTCGCCTATTCTTCAGGCTTTTGTCTTCAAGGTCTTTAAGCTGAGGAGATTGTATGGGGTTCAGTGAGTCTATTACCACAACTCACGAACCCAACATTCTTCTTTGGCTCAGGGACTTCATTCACTAAGTGCCGCCTCACTGAATGGTTGAGTCTTTTTTATAGACTCAGGTTAAGCTCTTTAAGGTAACTCATTGAGTGATTGTTCACTCAGTAACCTTAGAATGTTTAAGGTTATCTAACACTTAGGATATTTTTCTATTCAAATCCAAGTGAAAGATCATTGGGCACTGAATTGGCCCAACACTTCATGAGATGAATAATGATGGAATAAAGATGATGATGATGACGGAGTTGGCAAACTAGTTTGAAGTTGAGCATCTGAACGAGTAAGAGATGAAGAAGTTTGGCTAAGAACGAAGAAAGAGAAGGATTATGGAAGTAACTGAAAAAAGTACATACTAACTATTGTATACAGTGATGCAAACTTAGATGCTTATGGGTTATTTGAATATATAACCAGACATGAATGATGTCTACTTTTGGTTATTTTATTGTTTTATCACATGTGATATTACTTATATGTAGATCACCTGTGATATTACTCATATGTAGAATACCAAAATTAATGTCACATTATATTGCTTTATCACATGAGATATTACTCTTTAGTAACTAAGAACCACAATTTAAATACTATTCATCTTTCTAACAGTGTGATTGCAAATTAGTTTGCCATTAGATTGATGTGTTTTGTTTATGTGATTGTTTCATATAAAAGCTGTATTAGTTGTAATATTTTAAGTTGATGATAGTTTACAATGTTTATTAGTTAAACTTTATTATATCATGTGTCTAATATCACTTGTGATATTTCATAGACATAGTTAATATCTAATATCATTTGTGATATTTTATAAATAAACAAGTATGTTTTTATGCCTTTAATATCACATGTGATATTTCATAGTTTTGTATATTTTTTATATATTATCACCTATGTGTTTTTTAATATTATAATATTTTTTTCATGTATAAGATGGTTTTTGTGTCTTTCATTGCAATGGACAAGCACATAAGTTTTTTACTTTTGGTTCAAGGTTGCTTAAGAAGAAAACTTTGCTCAAAAGTTTTGTGCTCTTTTTGGAATTTTTAACATGTACTAAATGTTATCTATCATTGATATTATACTGTTAGTATGAACAAAAGGGTTAAACCTCTTTAGGCGAATTCTTATTTTGCTCAAAAGCAATGCCAAATTAATGCAACACTTGTTTGAGTTTGAGAATACGGTCAAATTTTAATTTCCATAGTTTTCTTTCTTTTGGTATTTGTAAGTGATACTTATTTATCTCTTGTGATATAATACTGTAAGGAAGATGAAGAGTATTTAAATTGTCTTTCTTAGTCACTTAATATATATTCAAATAACTAAAAGCATCTAAGTATGTATCATTGTGTACAATAGTTAACATGCCCTTTTTTCAGTTACTTAATATGAAACTTGTTAGTTATACATTTTATGTAACTGAATATTGGTAGTCCTAAAGGTGAATATTGAACTTGTTTGTTGAATAGTATGTGCAACAAAATATTTTGTGTTAATTGGTTTGTGTGACTTGGATATATTGTTCATTTTAATGTATTATCACTTGTGATAATTAACTAATGTGTAATTAGAATGTTGTATGTTTTGCCCATTTAATAAATTATCACATATGATAAATTAAAGTATAAATAAATAAAGTATAATACCACAAATGATAATAAATGAAGAATCACTTTTATCAGATTTATCCTTAATAAAAGACCAAACGCATCAAATTCAATGGTACAGTAATTATCACGAACAAAACTTAAATATTTAAAAAATGTTAAGAGTTATAAGGACATTATTAAGGTGAAGAGGTCTATGTGGAGTAGGCAAAATGTTATTGCCAATGATGGTGACAGGTATAAAATAACCATCGGCAACAGAGATAGACGAATACATGCACATATTAAAAACAATACTAAGAAGTTAATAGAGTCATTGAGATGAGAACTAGCACATGGATCAATGTTCCATGTACCGGTAGTTGGATCTTGAAGAGTCATAGTGCTTAAGGCATGTGGCAAAACCGTCTCTTGACCCGAAGAAATAAGTGAGACCATACCCGGATGACTCGTATTGTGTTGTTAGTGGGCTGTTGGATGACCCGTAACCTGTTGTTGTTAGTAGGGGTGAGCAGAAAAACCAAAATAACCGAATGAACCGAAAATCAAAACCGAACAGTACCGACAGCAACTGAACCAAACTAAGAACCGAACCGAATTTTCCAAAACCGAACCGAACCGAACTACAAATTCAGGTTTCGGGTTGGATATGGGTTTGACAATCAGAACCGAAAACTAAATTTATATAAATATATATATTTATGTATAAAAAAATACCATTCAAATTTTATCCTAATATAAAAAAACACTTTTTATGCTTGAAATAATTTTTTTTTGCTAAATATCTATGTAATTATTTTTTTTAGTTTCGGTTTTTGGTTCGATTCGGTTTTTGGGTTGACCCCAAAATAAATTTCGGTAGGCTGACCTCTAGTTACGGTGTGAAAGGCGAGTGTGCTAAAGCCCGGTGGGGTGGTGTGTGGTGCAACAGGCCGAAGCATAGTGCTTGTAGAATTAGGATTGTCCTATATTGACTATATAGCCACATTGAGCCAAAAGTTCATGGTGTGTTTAAATACGAGCAATCATTTGTTTATGAGTTAAATTATGAGTATCATTTGAAGTGGGCCCGGGGATAGTCACATGAGCGTGGGGCAGGAGTAGACCACAAGGAATAATTGTTAACATGTTTTGCCTATTATGCACAAACTAACAATCACCGCCAAACCGACAAAAACCTTTAGCAAAATTAAACAAATCTAAGGCTCATTCGAGCATTGAGGGGAGCGAGCATCACGACCACCAATTAGCATTTTCGGTCAAAAGAATAGTAGGGGAGGATGGCGAGGTGTCGGATAAGAGAGGTTGAGACTTGGAGTTCAACCTCATCTTCTCCGTAGTCATCGATCGAACCGTTTTGAGATCCGGGAAGGAATCCCTATGAGGAATGATCCCCATAACTTGATCATATTTATCACTCAACCCGTGAAGAGCATATGTGACTACGTCATGATTGTTCATGGGAGAACCAAGATTTGTTAAGACATTAGTGATAGATTCAGTCTTACGAATCCGTAAGCTTGATCATCCGCAATTCACTTTTTAAATTAGTAGTCTTGTGTAATGTTTGATAATGACTTAAATGACTAAATTCATAAATATGTAAATTTATTAAGTCATTAACCAAGTGAATGTTTGGTGCTTCAAATAAATGAACGACCTTCTGGAAAAAGTCATAGGAGTGAGGGTCTCCCAATTAAGTCATTACTTTTACACTACTTTTACATATTTACCACCCACTAATTTTATTCAATCAATTTTTTATTTAACACTTATTTCATATAAAAGGGCATAATTGTATTTTTCTCTAATTTAGACATTTTATTAAGAACACAAAACAAACAATTATTTATTCATCTACAAACAGACAACATATATACAGAGAGTCACTTTAATTTACAGGACTTAATACAAAAACAAAACAAACAGGCCCTTAGTCCCTTTATTATCAAGAAAGATCTTCTTGATAAGACCTCACGTCTCTTTGGCGGTTTTGGGGTCCGCCACAACAAGGCGGTCTTGGAGAGCGTCGAAAAAGTAAAAAATATCCATGATTTCACGATCGTGTCGGCTTTCAACCATTCAATAATAGGAGGAGGAGCAACCGCATCACTAGTGGATTCACTTTTAAGATGGTTGATGACCTCAAAACCTTTACTAAAAATTATGAAAAAATAAACCCAAAAAGCATATTTAAGCGCATCACTAGATTTAATTTAGGGCCCATAATATAAATAATAGTCCGGCCCATTATTGAAGTAAAATATTATTAGCCCATATGTTTAACAAATATGCAATTATCAATTACTTAAACGCCAAAATGACTAAGTTACCCTCGTGTGCTTGACGCGTGTTTGGAGATAACGAGCTTAGATAATGATCTTTAGATTTTTGGACTAGCAGCGTGCAAAACAATCGAACGTTGAGAACATGTAGAGTAACTTCTCCCTAGTTGGGACTAAACATGAAGTGTAATATACCACAAGGACTAAATGATTATATAACAAGCAAAAGTATCCGTGCGTTGCTGCGAGACGGGTATGTTTTCGTTGGTGTGGGGAGGGGGTTTTTTTTAATTAGTGTCGACAATTAATTTTTTTAGGTTTTTTTTTTTGGTTTTTTTATCAAGCAAAATAGCCCGCGCGTTGTGGCTGAGCCTCATGTTTAATAGTTTTTTTTATATTGGGTTTATTTTTTCGGTCTCATGTTTAATAGTTCGTTTTTTTTATATGGGCTTATGTGTTGGGCCTCATGTCGCGGATATTTTTTTATCTGAATAAATCAGTACTTTTGTAAAAAAAATCTTATTCTGTGCCGTGCAATTTTTTTTATATTGCCTAGTTAAAAAAAAATTTATGTGTTGGGTCTCATGTCGCGGGTATTTTTTGATCTGATTAAATCAGTACTTTTGTAATTTTTTTCCTATTTTGTGCCCAGCAAAATTCTTTTATATTGGGTTTATTTTTTCGGTCTCATGTTTAATAGTTTGTTTTTTTTTATATTGGCTTATTTGTTGGACGTCATGTCGCGGGTATTTCTTTATCTGAATAAATCATTACTTTTGTAATTTTTTTCTTATTTTGTGCCGAGCAAAATTTTTTTGTATTGCCTACTTAAAAAAAAAAACTAAATGGGCCGACCCAAAGGGCCGGCTACTGTAGCAAGACGACATAAACTTCGTCGTTTTAAACGAGCTTTGAATATAAGATAATATGCTTCATAAGTTGAGTTAATATTTGTATTTATTGGATAGTTTCTTTTGGGGAGGTGATTTGCACACTTCACTTTTTGATTGACACACTTTAAAATATGTGCATTGACATTTATTCCCCTACACCACTTTCTCCTTTTCATCCATTACTTCTATTAGCATAAGGTTATAAATGTCAAAGACATATATTTTAGAGTGTGCCAATAAAAAAGTAGAGTGTGCAAATCATCTCCCTTTGTTTTGTGATGAAAGGTTGCATTAAATGATTATATAATGGGGATAACTTGGCTACAATCCTCCTCAAAAAATGACCTAGAGACCCACACAAAAGACTCGGGGATCCACAAAATGATTCAGAGACTCACAGTTTCTAGCACATATTGTAGCCAATTGGCTACATTAGAAATGTAGCTAATATATTCCCATATATAATATGCTTCATAAGCTGAGTTACTTAAATTTTTTTTGACATTAAATAAAAAAAAGCCCTTCATGCATTATATATAGTATAAATATAAATTATAAGAATATATAAGTATGAGTATTAGTCTAATACACTTTTGTATTCATTTTCAATGCAAATTAGTGTTTTTTCGGAAAATATTAGAAAAGTACATTTACTAAAATTGGCCTAAAACTATGTCGTTTTAGCTACTAAGCCTATAGTAATTTTTTTGTGAGCTAACTTGAGCCTAAGAGTATTGGCCCAGATCCAATCATTAATACTATTTTCAATAATAATTCCAAAAAAATATCTTTTCTAGCCTCTTTAAATATCTTCACAAATAACCTTGACACATTGCCGACTACTGGGAGTAGGGGTGTCAGTAGGGTCGGGTTGACCCGACTCGAACCCGAACCCGAACCCGATAAGGCTTATCAGGGTAGGTTAAATCGGGTTAAAAAAGCTTGTCAGGTTGTTTTAACCCGAACCCGATAACCCGACATTGTTATCAGGTCGGGTTCGGGTTAGATAATTATTATTATCGGGTTATCGGGTCAACCCGATAAGACCCGAAAACCAATATTGGTTCCTGACTTGCTGCTGCCTTTTGGTAATGAGTTTACTGTAATGTTAACTGCCAGTTGTGCACTCTGAAAGCTTATTATATATATGAAATTGCCTTCATTAGAGTTTCGTAGTATATATATGAATTGGCTATTGGAAAAAAAAAATTAGGCGCATATATGAATGGCTACTGGTTAAGGCTTAGATATTTTTGTTGCCGTGTACTGGTGCCATATTTAATTTTTACACGTTATTGCACATCACATATTGATTGATCATAACGCTCCTACACACCCCAAAGCAACACCTTGGTAAGACAGAGGTTCGTTAGTGCAAACAGATGAGTCAAATGCTCGTGACATAGATTTGAAAAACCATGGCGTTATGCAATAAAAAAAGGCAAATCGCATAAAAAGGTACTCATCTTAGGTCTAATGTCAATTAAAGGTACCCATCTTTTTTTTTTCTCAATTTAAAATCTTGTTTTTAGTTGCAATGTTAAGCAATTAACAAGTTTTCAAGTTAAATTTCTAACGATCGTTTATTTTATTAATGCATCGTTAGTCCTTTATATGCTCCATCTTGGGTTTCGTCATCTTCTGCCCCGCTGCTCAACATATAATCACGAGGTGGTTCTTCAAAAGAGCCGTCGCTACTAGCATCTAACGCAATTTCTTGATCGGTTAGTTGAGTGGCTTCATTCATTTGCACCTCGTCATTAAAGACACCTTCTTCAACGTCCAAGGGCAGTTCAAGTGGAGTTGTGTGCTGTCTACGCTCATGAGCGTCTAAGTGGTCCTTTAAACACATACACATCTCTAAAGACTCTGCAGTTAGTCTTGTTCTTCGGATTGACAAAATCCTACCACTTGTTGAAAATGCTGATTCAGATGCTACCGAAGAAGCTTGGACACTTAATATATCCAGGGCCATGCGGGATAGAACAGGAAACTGATTTTCCTTTGTTTTCCAAAACCCCAATACATCATAAGATTCATAGTCCTTGGGCTGAAGTCCTCTCACAAAATCTGTTTTGATATATTGCTCATACTCAGAGGACATTATAGGATCACCCCTTGCCTTCTTTTGTTTATGTTGGGTTAAACCGTGTACCATACGAGATAAAGGATCACGACTCTTTTGGGATGAAGAACCCTCAGCAGTTGTTGATTGAGTCTGGTGACTACCATATTTCGTATAATACATATTATACAATCCTTGGAAAGATTCATGAAAATAATCTACGGACCTAGTTGCAAACCCATCATCGGCAAACTCCAAGTCCCTACTTATATTTTCAATCAAATAGTCTACCCCAGATACATTAAAACATGGATTTAAAGCGGCTGCACAAGTAATTATTGGTGGCATGTTTTCAAAATACTTCCTAAGTTTTCTCTTAATCGGTTTAACCATACTTGACAACACCCCCCCCTCAAGTTCTAAATCAGATAATTTACAACTTATGAAAAAAATCTGTTGCAAAACCAATGGAGATGTTGGGTAGTAAACCCCCGACAAAACAACCGTAGCATTTTGAAACACCGCAAGTAATGGGTTTAACATTTCAATACGTCCCCAATATTCATCCGGGAATTTTTTAAACCTTCTACCATTCTTGCTGACCAAAATGTCATGAAAATGACTCAACGTTATTTGCTGTTTCAAACCACTTTCGAACATTTCAAAAGTGGAGTTCCATCGTGTTTCAATGTCCCAATTTGGCGAATAACAAGGTTTTTCTGCATCGTGACAAATTTTAATATACCGTCTACGGTTTTTCTCACCAGATTTGAAAACATCTTTTAACATTTGTTTGAAAGCCTCTTTCATTTGATTAACTATGGGGACCTTTAAACCAGCTTGCACAACCAAGTTAATGATGTGTGCAACACAACGACTATGATAAAATCTACCCCCCATTGGTGGGTTGTATTTTAATCTTAGTTTATTCATGGCCGATGTGTTGTTGCTGGCATTGTCCAAAGTAATTGACAAAATTTTATCTTTCAAACCATAAACGACAAAGACTTTTTCTAACATATATTTCAAGTTTTTACCGGTGTGCTCAGACGAAAACTCTTCGAACGAAATGACCCGCTTCATCATTTGCCAAGAACTAGGTTCAATCCAATGTGCGGTAACACACATGTAAGAACCGGGCAAATTATGAGGAGCGGACCATATGTCCGTTGTTAGGTTGACCATAGTATTTAAGTTAGCAAAACCATCAATTGTTGCTTGTTTAGCCGCTACCCATAATTTCATAGCATCACGTTTAAGGGTAGAACGACTTACATGAGTGTAGCGCGGTTGCATAGTGTTCTGGAACACTCTCGTTGTCTGTTCGTTGTCGAAGTGGTTAAATGGTAACCCTCTTTGAATCACCAAACCCGCAAATTGTTCACGTAGATAATCCGGATTGTACATGAAAACTTGCCCATCTCGGCCCATCGTCGTTTGCCCCGCTTCAGGGTTCTGATTCTGCTGAGCCTTGAGTACTTCACAATGAGGATGACTAATATGATTCTTCAACGTCGTATTGGAACCAACCGCAAAGAAATGAAAGCAGAACTTGCATTGTGCTTTTTTATGACCGTCGGTCATAATGCACATGTTGTAGTCTTTCCAAACTTCTTGGTTTCGACTGGTTTGTACGATTTCACGGATTTGCAGTGCACTTGATGAACCAACACCGGTAGTAGCTGAGCCAGAGGCGGATTCACTTGCCATTGAGGTGGATATGTTTTTTTTTTTGTTCTTAAGAAAGATTGTATGAAGGATTGATAGTTGTGATAATAGTTGTAATATAACATCCTTATTTATAGAATAAGAAAATCTGCTATTCTATCCAGTTATCCACAAGAAAATCTATATGGATAAGAAAATCTGATAAAGTAAATTCCCGGGACCCACTTTTATCCAAAAAAAATCGGTTCGGTTCCAAACCGGTTCCAAAAACCGGTTCGACAAACCGGTTCCAAAAACCGGTAGTCAAACCGGCCTAAACCCAAAAATGTCGAACCGGTTTCAAAC
The DNA here is from genome assembly GCA_026074375.1 of Tanacetum coccineum. Classification (NCBI taxonomy): domain Eukaryota; kingdom Viridiplantae; phylum Streptophyta; class Magnoliopsida; order Asterales; family Asteraceae; genus Tanacetum; species Tanacetum coccineum. The sequence goes on from BQNB010042624.1 coordinate 19,823, forward strand.
CGCCGGTTTGACCAGGAACCGGAACCGGTTCGGTCAAAACCGGTTTTGACCGGTTCGGTTCCTCGGGTTCAAACCGGTTCCGGTTTGAAAACCGGTTTTTTTGCCCACCTCTAGTTGCGGGTGAGTTTTTAAAAATAGAAACCCAACCCGATAAGACCCGATAACCCGGCCCGTTAACACCCTAACTGGGAGTCTAAAGAGCCCAAACTTTGAAAGAAACGAATAAAATTATAATTGTTTTAGCCCACAAACTTGCTGGTCATCCCAAGCCCATTACTTACCAAAGCCATTAGCACACTGTTTGCTACTTTGCTTAACATAAACATACTAATTTTGGTTAAAGTTCCTCTTCAAAAAAAGTTAAATGGAATGGAATTATTGGTTCTTCAAGTTAGCAAATTTCATTTTTTGTTTTTTACGATGAGCTCATATATTATGTATATACGTCGTTTTGAACGACGTCGTATCCGTACGATTTTCACTATTCATCTTGCAACACTGTTTATGCAATGTTCCTTGGCCTGGCCCAGTAAGAAAAAATTCAGCAGCCCAATATAGAAAACAAAGGCCACTGTTGGCTCAACGTAGGGAAAAAAAATACGAAACGTACCCTCAATTTTAAACTATTTACGACTTTTTTACGTAATAAACTTTATTTGTTAAATATACAACACATATCTATCGATTCATTCAGATTAAAAAAACACCCGCGGAAATATATTCGAATTGCGAGCAAAACGAGCACAACACTGTAATGCTTCTGACATACGCATGATTTTATAAAAAATGTTTAATTTAAAAAAAAACCCTAAAATACCTAATAACTTTAAAATAAACGACGCAATGAAAAACCGACCTACGCGAAGTAAAAAAAACCATATAGCAAAAAAAACAAACCTTTAAACATGAGGCCCAACACATAAGCCCATATAAAAAAAACTATTAAACATGAGACCGAAAAAATAAATTCGCACAAGAAAAAAAAATTAACGCTGCAAAGACCAAAAAAATAAACCCGCACAAAATACAAAAAATAAAATAAAATAAAAATTAATGCTCCGCAACAACGCGCGAAAAATTAACGCCCCGCAGTAACGCGCGGGTAATCTTGCTTGATTCGTTCTAAAGAAGGGAAAATTCTCAAAATGCCTCAAGAAGTATGTGACTTTGCCTAAATGCCCCATGCGACTTGGATTTTTCCTAAATGCCTCATGCGACTTAAACGGTCTATGCGACTTATGCAACCCCTGACAAATTTACCAAAATACCTCTTTTTTCAATGATTAGATGTTTAAGTCACATGAGATATTTAAGAAAAATTCAAGTCGCATGGAGCATTTAGGCAAAATCACATACTTCTTGAGGCAATTAGAGAATTTTCCCTCTAAAGAAATTCCAAAAGAAAGCTAGTACATTGTTACGAATTTAAATTCGATGAACAAAAACATAAAATCAACCACGCATTTGGTTACTCCTTCGGTCCTAAAATTATTGTTTTCCAACAAAATACATATAGTTTAAGGAAAATGCATTTATTACTGTTTTCTCTTTCTTACTTTTTGACAGAATGACAGTTTTACCCTTAGCTAATTAATTAAAGTCTTCTTTAAAGTTTGTAATACTCCTTCAGTCTCATTTTTTATTGTCCACGTTTCCTTTGTGAGTTGTCCCAATTTAATTATCTACTATTAAAAATAGATATGGAAGTTTGATCAAGTTTACTATATTACTCTTGTTTAAAATTATTATTACAAACTTTAAAGAAGACATTAATTAATTAGCTAAGGGCAAAACTGTCATTCTGCGAAAAAATAAGAAGCAGTAATAAATGTACTTTTCTTAAACTGTGTGTTTTTTTGTCGGGAAACAATAATTTTGAGACGGGGAGAGTAATAATTTCAAATAAGGGTAATATAGTAAACTTGATCAAACTTCCATATCTATTTTTAGTAGTAGACAATTAAATTGAGATATCCCAAACAAACGTAAACAATAAAAATGGGACGAAGAGAGTAAAAGATAATCTGAAAATTATATACAAAATAACTCATACATTTTATTATTACTTGATTAACATCTCTAGTGAGACACATTTGTTATGTTTCAACCAATTTTATGTCTAGAATGCTTATTGAATAATCTAAAATATCATAGAATGTTTTAGATTACAAACACCTATAAATAAATTTATATATAAGATGTTCTAGTATATCAAAACTTAGGCATGTTTGGTAGAGGGAATTAAAGAAAAAGAAATGGAATTGAATCCATTTCTATTGTTTGGTTGGTAAAGAAAAAAAATGATAAAAATTTAAATTCTTTAAGGAGTTGGGTTATTTGTTATTCTCATTTACTATTTTCCATCATATTTGATGTGGAAACCATTTCATACTTGTGAGAATTCATTTGAACAAAAAAATAAATAAATAATTATTACGTTTTATTTATTTATTATTTATTGTTATTATAATAAAATTAATAATAATAATAATAATAATTTATTTATTTTATTATTATTATTTATTGTTATAATAACTTCTTTATTTATTAATACTTATTATTAAAGATTTGCATGATTATTTTTTTATCAAATCTCCGACGCTACCAAACAGCCGAATTCATTAAACTTTCTCACTGGATTTCATTTCTAAAAAATTCAATTCTCTGCTTCACTTCTAATCTCTGAAATTCTCTCTACCAAACGTGCCCGAAAGGCTATAAATAGAGGACATCATCTCAATTCCAACGATCCAGTTTCAAAATGTAATTTTCCAAGACATATATATACATATAAAACGAGGATCATGTACAAATTGTGTTTTTTTATTGCGGATGTGCGAACATATCTAGATCACCCATCTTGTTGGCTTACAGATCTCGACTTCATTGTTCATATGCATATTTGGTCCGAATTTAAGCCAAAATTTTTTATTTTTTTTCTAAATTATTATTCATTTTTTTCAACTTTTTCGTCGATTTTTTTTCAGAAGTGTCTCAACACTCTCCTTTTTTCATGTTTCCGATCTTAAATATACAGTACGTCAAAGTTTGAATTATTAGCTAATTTTATTGTGAATATAGAATCTTTGTAGTGAATTTTAGTGTTAAAAATGTGAGAGGAAACCCAAAATGATTTTTAGTATATAGTTATAATTTTAAAAATTAAAGTGAAAAACATTCATATACACAATCTAAGTGAATTGTGGATTTAAGTTTTGAAATCTTTAAATCCACCTGTTTATAAAACAACTTTAATCACAATTAAGTTTAATCATTGAAAAGGTTTTTGAAAAAAAATTAAGACAGTGTTATAAGTAAAATAAATAAGAATCGTTGAATTTTTTTTTTTTTTTAAAGTTGTGAAAGAAACTATGATTTTTTAGATCAACAAGATTTTGATGCCGCGCTTTGCTGGTGTGCGTTTTGTAATCGTTTCTTATGTTAGTTTTTAAGCAATATATGCAGAGGCGCGTTACCGTGTGAACACTGTTTCTAAAATTAAAATGTGACATGAGACACCAACACTTTAGCATTAATAAGAAATGGATTAATATTAAGGGAAGTGTTCATCATTTTTGAAATATCTTTAGCTTACTAAAAGGATTAGATACACCAAAACTCTTCTTATGTATATTTGGATCAGAGTACATACTGACTTTTTATCAAGCATGCCACTAACTAAATTTACAATTCACTTATATGTTCAAGTACGAAATCTAAGAATTACAAACCAACTGCGAAACTGTGCACCTGTGACGTTTCCATGTAGCAACAAACTAACAGAATGGTTTCCTGATCCCTACATCACCTCGTGATCATATGTGACCGGCAATCCCAAATGCTGTAGCGTGTGCAGAACTACTGTTATGGAACCCACGACACATAGAGTAAATAGTTGCTTTAGTTAATCTTCTACCATGAGAGATTCGTGGGTAGTGGGTTTATAATATGGCTATACCCTTGAACTAATTATTGTGCACATATCGATTATAATATGAAACTTTGGCGGACATTAATAAGGGCAACGTTCTACATTAGCTATAAATGTCAATGATTCTGATTGATGTTCATTGGTGGTTCCCTACAATTCTGCACAAATTCGTGGAATCACCAATCCATGAGCATTACTTTCGGCTGCAGTTTCCTAGATACCAGCCAAACGTGCATAAACCATATCTTTTTGGCGACTAATTTTACCCGTTACTTCAGCAATAAGTTTATGTGCATCCTGATTGCTCCTAATGAAATTCATCATTCATAAGATAGAAATGTTTGTTGCGTGGCCCAAATTCTCCTGACCCTCAACCCTTCTCACGCATACCTATTTTTTTTCAACGAAGTAAACTGACCCATGGTTTATCTTTAGAATTAGACAGTTGAAATCCCAACCAATTTCATTGTGCATATCGGGCCTGAAAAAATCTAACAATGCGTACAGAAACACCGAGCTCAAAAGAAAGCGCTCCTACACAGTCAATTTACCATACTAACTCTATGTCTGTCATTTGTCGTCTAGTTAAACCGCCTGAATTATTTCAAAAAATGTACGATTTTATTACTGAAATGATTAACTTCGTCATTAATTTTTCATGGTAGCGTTGTATTCTCAATTGCAGACGTAATGTCTTTTGGGTCAACCTGACCTGGCTAAATTTAACTTCTATTCAAGTTTCAGTTTTGAAACATTTCCGTGACCCACCCAGAATCTTTTTAACCCATTTGCGTGACCCGCCCAATGTTGCCATTATCAAAATCAACTTTTTCGTCACTTAGAATGTCACTATGGGTAGAACAGTTAAGCAAGACCGAAAAGGACTTTACATGAAATAGCACAACACCACTATCAACAACGTCAATTCCTTACTCCCATTTTCGTGCATTAAAGACATAATATATGATTATTCTTTATGTATTAGATTTGCAAAGATGATCAATCATTAAATATACGCGTGTTAAGGTGTTGGTATAGAGAGAATAGAGAATACTAACCGGTAATGAAAATTAGTAGAGTTGTTCACTAATTCGGTGAATTTTTCACCAAGCAAGTTATTCTTTTGCTCTTCTTCATCTACTGGCCAAGTTGCGTTGCTGTTGACAACCAACACACCCTTCATCTTCATTCTCCTGATGGATTCTGGTATCAACTCCAGGTGGTGCTTTCTGCCTCCTTTCCCTTTCTCCAACTGCTGTTGCATAAACCCGTAAAGCACTTCAATGTTCCAATCTAGACAACCCTGGCTTAACATATTCTCCGTTACCAAAACTGAAACACCCTCGTCTCGACAAAAGGCTGCAAGCATATATTATAAAATGTAAATAATAAGTTTGCGTTTATGTAAGTGGATAAGCATATACTTGAAGCTGCTTATTTCTTAACATGTTAACTGAACAGGGGTCAAGAGAATGATAATTACATTAGATGAAAATCATGCAAAAAAAAAAACTTTATACGATGGCACATACAAAACCTAGATTACTTTACCGTACACCAATCTTTCATATTCCTCATGATACAAAGAACTGAAATCATGGAGTCATTTCTCTTCTGCCATTTCATATTTGCATAAGCTTTTGCGTTCGCTTTTGGTATCGAATCACATATAGTTGTTATACTTAAGAAACTAAGGGGGCGTTTGGATTAGCTTATTTTGTAAGCTTGTGGGCTTATTTAAATTTGAAAAAGCTCATAAGCCCTTTTTTCGTCATATGAATTTATTACGTAGATGTGCTGAGCTTATGAACTTAAATAAGTCATAAGCTCATAAGCCGGAAAAAAATGAGCCTTCTGAGCTTTTTTAAATTGCATAGCTATTTTGGGATGGGGATCCAATGCCACAACGCCTTACAATTTAAAGGCATTTTTTCACGGTAAGTACACAATGACCAAAATAGCATACTCTTTTTCAAGTGCTCACGTATTTCAACTTTATTTCAACTCTAAAGGAGTAGGAGATGTTGAAGGTTTGAAATTAGGGTAGTGAAAAGACGTAAACCAAAACAGAAACTAAAACAACAATATAAGCAAAAAGTAGGTAATTTAAACAATAGCTTTAATCAATAATCTTCAAGGCTTTTTTTGACCTATTATATCACACATATGCATATGATCTACTTTGGTCAAAAATGTTTGACACTTCATTAGATAACTTGCAGATCTTGCTTAATCGGTTTTAGTCAAATCGTGAACACCTCTAATTATGTTCCAAAATATTCTGCTACAAATTCTCGTAACAGGTACTTAAGCAAGGAGTCATAAACTTATAAACATGGCCTTTGATTATACATTTTATTTTCATGCCCATTTTCAAAAATAAGCAACAAAAGTGAAATTTATCACATTAAGCTAATGATTCGTAGGCACAAACAAAGTGTTCATCAACCCTAAAACAATGAGGAACGTCAAATACTCACCTGAACAACAGCTCTTTCTCCATCAACTTCCAAAACTTGACAGCGCCTACCTGACCCATCTTCTAAACGGATATTAACAATCTCTTATATTCATCACTATGTTTATTAACCAACATCCTGTAATATTTAATCTTTAAGTTAGTCTAAACATCCCCAACAAAATTCCTATGTCTAATTCCAAAACATCTAGTAATACATAACGCACAATAATATCAATTTACAAACAAAAAAAACCTTGAATTGAGCGCATCTCCTTCTCAATGCACCGGCTTCTTCGTAATCACCAAATGGAAGAAATCAGCAAGACTAAGAGTTGAAATCAGCAGCTTTAAATAACCCAAAGCTCAGCAGCTTCAATATAACCCGTTCAACCTCTTCTTGTGGTACCCCCACCCCCCCGGTCTTCTGTATAGGTTTCCCCTAAGAGTAATAAGCACACAACCAACGATTAAATCTATGATATTAAACTACCATTATCAAAGCAATCGAGAGAACGTATTGGCACCCTAACAAAACAACATAGTGATGAATTTTAATATTAAAAAAATGCAATGACTATCAAATTATAAATTTTAACAAGCTATATATTGCAAACATCAGTTTTGTTTTATAAGTCTCATTTAGTTTTTCTATCAAAATTTAACCAACATCAAGCATGATCACATCCACTTTGCAATTAGATAGCTTGTGAAGTGCTTAGAATTCCACCACTCCACCAATTATCATGCCAGAAAAATATAGACTTTCCATCACCAATTTTGCAATTCACAAGCTATCTAATTTTGTACCTCAAAGCTAGAATATAGACTTTAAGAACATGCTTTTTCATTTGATCACCCACATTACCAAAGAACACAATACTCTTTCCCATATTAGGATTAAGTCGAGAGACTGCACTAAACACATCCATAGCTTTCTTGATTACCTTAATAGAATCCAAATAACCATGACTAAGGACCAGAAGCTCATCTGCAAAGCAAAGGTGAGATATCTCCAACTTGCTTGTGGAGAATTTGAAATTCCTACTATCTTCAATTTGCTTGTGGAGAATTTGAGTGAATATTTCTATTGCCAAGGTAAAGATATACGGGGACATAGGATCCCTTTGTCTGAGACCCCTACCACCTTTAAAATAACCAAACCTCTCTCCCTTAACACCAACAAAGAATGTTGCAGATCTAACACAAATCATAATCCATTTTATCATCTTTGGAGGAAAGCCAAACATGGACAAAATGTGTTAATTATATCCCTCTTTATATTGTTGGTACACTTTTCGATATTGTTCATGCAGCTAGTAGGAAACCGAATGCTAGTAGAGATCATGTTAAGGCTAATTTAGACAAGGACATTGCATTAGAAAGTCCGAAAATATCGAAGAACGTGGTTTCAAGAAAAGGATGAGCTCGCCCAAGAGATGGGAGGTGAATCAGTTGATTTCCTCGGGTGTTTTGAGTGTTAAAGATTATCCCATGCGTGATGACGAAACAAACTAGGGGATGGTTTATCAAGAAGAAGGTAACACGAACCCGTCTTTTTGAAAGGACTAAGTGATCATTACTCGATGGATATGTCACCCCTTAAGATAGTTGTTGATAAAGGAACAACGAGAAGTGAGAGACCAACAACAAAGAACAATGCTCGACTCCATTCCGAAAGATCTGAATTGTCCGTGGGAAGACCCTATGCCTGAAAACGGCGAGAGACATTTAGCGCAAGAGCTGAGGGGAGTAGGGTTGTCCGCTTATGATATGCCCGTATGGAAAAGGGATTGGTTCAGGCTGTGAACGATAACCAGGAGTTGGTTGTGATCGTTGAGAGTGGTTCTGGTAAAACAACTCAGGTGACTCGGTATCTAGCAGTAGCCGGTTACACCACACAGGTTAAGATGATTAGATGCACCCAACTGCGTCGTGTGGCTGATATGTCAGTAGCCAAGAGGGTTGCTGATGAGTTTGGTTGTCGACTAGGTGAGGAAGTTGGATACTCGATTCGTTTTGAGGATCGCACGGGTCAAGAAACTGTTATCAAGTACATGATTGATAGTATATGCTTCTTAGGGAAATTTTGGATGACAATAACTTATCTCAGTATTCTGTTATCATGCTTGATGAAGCTCACGAAAGAACAATGCATACTGATGTTTTGTTCGGGTTATTGAAAGGTGTGTTGAAATGAAGACCCGACCTTCGTTTGATAGTCACTTCCGCTACATTAGACGCCTAGAAATTTTCAGGGTATTTCTTTAGTTGTAATATTTTCACGATTTCCGGAAGGACTTTTCCAGTTGAGATCAAATGACGGGCATGATCAGTGGCTTGAAACAACATACAATATATCTTTTGCTTGTAACACTGGTCTGTTGTTTGGTTTCTTTATGTACTACCATGATGATATATACAAGCAACTTTGTAAAATACATGTTTTTCTTGCATTATCGTTAAAGAAAGTCTTACGATGAGACATGCAAATAATAGATGCACAAAACGGCTAGCCGCAGTCCAGCCACAAATAACCTAAGTTTTAAACTTGATCTAGCTTGAAGGGACTGAGATGGCTCGATATTAGCCATCAGAGTCCGGGCTAACCCACCTTTGTTCGAAAAAAATATATAACCCGCTTAAGGCTAGCATCGTCATTTGGTTCACGATCCTCTTGTCCATTGGAGATTCCTCCAATACCTCATCATTAACACACTTAACCTGCTTACCATATTTACAACCCGACGTATAAATATACATACAATTTGTCTACGATGTCCCACCTTTACAAATATCACATGTTATCATACATACATAAGTTATTTAGAACTCTTGATATTTTACATTGGGGTTAATACACAAATATGTTACTAAAGTTTGCCAAAATGTTCACCTAAGTTACTAAAGTTTTTTTTGTTGCAAATTAATTGTTAAAGATTTGACTGTCGTTAATTACCAAGCCTATTAGTTTATAATTAATTATAAATCACCCAGTAGTTATCATACCTACATAAGTTATTTAAACTCTTTTGAATATGTTTTAAATTGGGATAATACTACAATATGGTAACTAAATTGTAATGGCCAAATGGATGTTCACATAAGTTTACTAACGTTTTTTTTTGTTGCAAATAAGTTTACAACAAGTATTACCTGGTTTATTTATTTGTGGTGTTACAGAACCATTAAACCAGTTTACAAAGAGGATAACATGACTCAAATATACTGGTTTATTGATTTGATTACCTCTGAACCATTTACAAGAGTCTTATTATTTGGCTTGACTGATGCATAAAAAAGTCCATACCGTAAACTTAAGTAACCTATTTAACGAAAAACTATTAATAACAGCAGATGAACAATTTGCCAAACCTTTAACATACTACCACCGTCTTACATAAAGTGTCCAGGTTGACTTTCTTTTAAGTTTATTCCTATCACTTTTGACCTTAATTATACTTTTTCCACGTTTATGTTATATGATACTATTGTGCAAAACATGATAATTGAACGAGATTTGAATACAATTAATCATTGGTATAAAATTATAAAAATTAATTATATAATACCAACCGACCAAATATTACGGACACAGCGAATATGAAGAAAAAAAAACTTATCAAAAAACACAACGACTTGGAAACTTTCAAAAGATGACGTACCCCGGTGTGGAGACATATATGTTTTTATTAAACCCATTACATAGTACTATGTAAAATGGTTTTGGCATACTGTTTACACTTTTTTTTTCTTCTGAAGGCATTCACTAACATGCAAAAACCTGGCATAAACACTCAATCTTAGTGTTACCACCAAACGATAAAGAATCCACAAAACAGCGGATCATAAAAGTATTGGAACCGAATAAGTTTAATGACATACTATTTCAACAACTTCAAGTTGTTAACCCTACCAAATTTTATTGTTTTGTTTTTGGTTATTATTGAATTTTTCAAGTTGATGAAAATATTGGTCCCTTCAACTTGCAAATTATACTTTTGTCTCGTTTCACTTTGAATAATGTTATGTTTCTTCAACTTGCAATCATATGAAGCATATGTATAACAGAAAGTACAAAAACGGTTATGGCAATACGATAACTAATAACAATATCGAGTTGTACGATACCTGAATACGAATTTGTTGAGAGATTGCGGTATAGCTCAACGAAGAAGTACATAGTCTTCAGATTACGGAGTTTACTTTCCTTATGTAATTTAGTCAATTATATAGTCTAGACAAAACTAGAACTATTAATAATGCTATAATTTTAGTTTTTAATCAAAGTTTTCAAGATTTTTTAAGTCTTGTGTAGTTCCATTTTACACCATTACAGATTCAAATGTTCTAGAAATTAAAGGGTAATAGAAAGTGTTCTAAGACTAAAACTAAATTAACCTTTGATGCCAATAGACCAACATAATCAATACTATAACTATTCTTACTAGATCAATGTTTAATTTATACTATAATGATTCACACCCTTAAGTTAAATTTTTAAAACACTAATTTCATTAAAAAAATCTAGCAAGAAGCTAGTTGCAGTAGCAAGTTACACAGATTTCATTCAAGAGTTTAACGGATCGATCCAATTAGGTTTTAATTCCTTGCTAGAACATAGAATCCAACTGTGGGAGAGGATTTTTATCTCTTCAACTAAAGTATCTATCCTTTGAAGATTCAAGATGACAAACACGGTTTTATATCTCCAAATAATCCAAGTCGTTGTTTGAATGATCACCACGTCAATTCGTCAAAGCAAAACTTGGACTTAAAATTAGGGTTAACAGAATCACTCCAAACAATGAAATTGAGGAGGTGGTTCAGATAGTCAATAAGACCATTAAGTTAAAATGATCACCTCCTTGTGCAATTAATCTTTTTTATATAAGTGTTATTTCAGTCTTGATAGTTAAAACTTACTTTGTAATATGTTTTACTAATGTTAGAGCTCCTTGGTTTATCTAGGGTTGTTACGTATATGTTTTTCAATGTTTTTAGGTGTTTTTTCCCGGTCGTGAAAAATCATTTAAGGAATTGAGAAAAGATTCTACGAGATTAAGGTCATCCAAAACACTCGAGTTGCTACGGGGATTGGCATTGTAGTTTGTTTTGTTTTAAAGTTGAGGCTTAATGGTGTTGATTTTAGGTGTTCTTTGGTTTATCGAGGGTTGTTACGTATAGGTTTTCCAAAAAATTTTAGATGTTTTTTTCTCGGCCGTTTGCTGTGGTTGTGTTTGGTTTGGTTTGGTTTTAGCGGTTTGTCTATGAGTGTTTCTTTGTGGTTTGGTGTTTGTAATGTCTAGCTTATTGCTAGTTTTAAATATATAACTGTCATTAAAAAGAGAAACCAATGTTAGAGTTCCTACTATTTACATTTCTTACTGCAAATGAGAAGTTAAAACAGTAAAAAAACTGTTAGATGGTAATAGTTAGTGTATAACAAAATAAATATCTATATTCATTCCATATATTTATATAAAGGTTTTACCCCATATTGTTAAATGTTAAAAAAATTAACAAAATTATATATGAAAATCATAATTTAATTCAGTTAAAATAGTGTTTAATCCTCAAATCTTCAAACTTTTATTATTTTTCATTTATAACTTATAAACATTTTTTTATCACTACAACTATCTGTCGTTATAAAATCTCATTGCTATACACGAATAATCGTCGGTTATATAAGTTATATTCAGAATAAGGAGAAATATGTATGAATTTGCTACCCACCCCCCTTGACTCTTCTTGGAAAATCTTGAAATGTTGACTTTTGACCAATGTTTGCTACTACTTTTCTAATATTGCTGGCTACGTACCCTTTTAATTGCTTTTTCTAAACCACCCACATCAAAACAAAAACACAACCTTTCAATGTATCTCCTTATGATCACCATCACCATCTTCACAACTTGAATGAAGCTGTAATTTTTGCATCTTAGCTTCTGTTAGTAGTATCTTTATTTTTTACGGTTTTCGCAACAAACCCTAATGCATTACTATAATGTAACATTAATTTGTAGTCATTGTCCTCTAAATGAGTTTCACATCACAATCTTTAGTTAATGAGATGGCCTTAATACATGGTTTTACACAACTAGCATTAAAACAAATCTTAATCAAATCATTTTCCCATTTTAAGTGTGTATTAACGTTTCTTTCCAAACTGAAATATGATAAATTGAAATTGAAATATTGGCTTATATATAAGTCTTAATCAAATCATTTTCCCATTTTAAGTTTTTAAAAATTTAAGTATGCAATTTGCATAAAATGTTTTCCTCACCAACCAAATAAACTTGATCCACATACATGCACATCCAGAATAAAAACAACTTATATAATTAAAAGTTTAAGGAAAAAAATATAAAAAAGAGTGAAAGTGACTTTGTACATTACACTATATACATACTGGAAAAGAAAACCATTTAGTTATATCATCTTCTTTTCCACACACACACATTTTTCTTCATCATCTTTCTCTCCCTTATATGTGTGTACGGATTTGCTTAGTCAATAGATTATTAAATTAGTGTGTTCACATAATGGACCATCCATGGAAGAAGAAATCCTCAAATTAAACAAGTACCATGAATGAATTCCCATCTATGACAAGATTATCATTAATCCTTTTGATATATATACATACATGCACATGTATTGTGTATGCATATTTATACACCAACCCTAGTTAAGATCTCAACAGGGTTTGTGTAAGCAAAGTTTAATAAAAATGAACTCGATCTTCGATCTTGAAGAAACTGAAAGATCTCGTTTGCTTCGACAAATCATGGACTCCTTTGGTTTCACTTACATTTGCTTTTCTTATACCTTTCACGCCGTCCTAAACATCTCTCAGATATGTTTAACCATCTTTGATCTACCCTAGTTGTTTGATCATCATCGACGGAGTATACAAAGAAGGAAACAATCAAGCAAGCTCGTCATCTGGGAGGAGTCTTTCCGTGAGGTCATTTCTTGACTACAAAAAGTCGGTGTTCTTGATTGATAATTATAGTGGGTAAGAACAATAAAAACACAATCTTTTTTCGTATAGTGAGTATGCGAGGAGTTTTAACTGAATTCTATTTCTTATTAGAGGAGTTCCAGGGTTTGCATTCATGCACAATATTACATACATGGAGAGGAATGAGCTGGAGCTCTTAAATCTGGCATCAAATTCTGAACAGCTACAATTTTATCAAGTAAATTACACTTCATATTTATTAAGTATAAGTTTAGCTTAATTCATGTAAGAGTTGAAGCTAATGTGTATCCCTATTTTATCTTACAGGAAGCAGGGATTAAGGTATCCGATATATCCATTAAGCTCGCTTTATTTCACTTTTATCATTTCTTTTCTAGCTTAGTTTCGTTAAGGATCTTGCGAAATAGGCTGAAAATTAAATCGATCAAGTTGTAGTACTCCGTATTTGATTTAAGGCTCACACATACAATGATGATGATGATATACTTCCATTACAGACTGCAATATTTATGGGGAGCAGCAATGGAGAGATTGAGCTTGGCATGTCGAATGACTCGTCTCAAGTAAGAAATGTAATTCTCATCTTTCACCTTATGATCCTTTGTTCTTCAGTGGCTATGTTATATTTCTTAGATTATATTAGTAGTACTCAAGAATTGATTGTAGGTAAACTTTGAAATCGAGTTGAAGAGGCTGTTTCCTGGTGATTTCCCTCAAGGAGTGCTTCCTCAACGACTTGATCAAACTCGGGCTTCATCTTCTTCATCTCTTTACGATCATTATCAATGGACAATAGCATGGAGAACTCGCCATTTCTCTTCAACATGCTTCAATCAGCTCCTTATATGTCCGAAATGTTTGCTCTCACAGAACCATTTATGGACCAACAAGCACCAAATCAAACACCTCAGTCAACAACAATATTGAGATCAGAAGATCCTCTGCGGCAAACTTTAGAACAAATTAGAACCTCTCAGTCGATACCTTCAAGAGAGCACGAAGAAGCTGCAATGACAAGAGCAATTCTTGCAGCCATTTCTTCTACTTCTTCTTCTTCTAACCCTTCCTCTTCATCGCCATACCAGCACCAAACACCTCGAGTTGCTAGTGCTTTTAAGAGATACGGATCAAGTTTAGGACCTATTAAACAACGAGTCCCAAATCGACAAAATCTTCACAGAAGGTCACTTTCATTTTTCCGAAATTTAAGTGAGGCTCGTGCTCAAAGAGATCAAATGGTCCAAACAACTAGACCTACTAGCAATCAACTTCATCACATGATAGCGGAGCGAAAGCGACGAGAAAAACTGAACGAAAGCTTTCAAACTTTGAGATCATTGTTTCCTCTAGGGTCCAAGGTATGCCTAGTTTATATCATTGTTTTATTTTATGAGTGCTCTAGCTTCTTCTCTGGAGACAGAGGTCAAGGGTTCGATCCTCACTCCTTGCAAGGCCGGAGGTCCTTTTCTACCTTTGGTAGAACAGGAACCAGCCTCTCTACCTTAGGTATGGGTATGAGTGTCTACGTCTCAACCTCCCCCATACACCGTGGAACACGGTATTGGGACCCATAACCCGTGGAAGACGGTATTGGGTCACCTTACATTACCTTTTTTCTAGCTTCTTCTCTTTTTTATGAGAAAAACTAAACAATCCTACATTTCATATCATACATAGTAATAATGAAACCCTAGTTTAGATTATCTACATTGTTATCTTATGTTGAATGTCCATCTTCTTTTGAGATTTTCTTTTAATTATATTTCCATGGCTTATAATCACTTTAGAAGGACAAGGCATCAGTGTTATCAAACACAATGAAGTACATATCTTCTTTAAAGTCTCAAGTTGATGAGCTTAACAAAAGGAATCAGATTTTGGAGGCTGGTCAGCATGCCGGGAAAGAAGCACCTAACGAAGGGCCCAGTCGTTTTTCCAGAGAGGGTAGTCCTGTAGTTGGCATCACCGATATTGGTGAATCAACTTCAGAATCACTAGTCGTTGACTTGGAAGTGAATGCCGGAGGGAATGTGATACTCGTGGACGATTTGGTTATTCGGCTGTTGGAGTTCATTAAGCAAGTCGAGAATGTGAGTGTCATGTCTATAGATGCTGGGACTCGAATGTTGGATACAGAAGCTATCGCAAATCGAGTTATTTTGAGATTAAGAATTCAGGTATGCATTCATGTGTATCATGTTTCATTATGTTTCATTACAAGCATGTGTATATCATGTTTCATTACAAGCATGTGTATCATGTTTCATTACAAGCATGTGTATCAATATTCAGTTTGAATGCATGCTAATGACCTAATTTGGATCTTACAGATTCATGCAGATATAAAAATAAAAAATAAAAAATCATACTCTATGATTTCAACTGTATAAAACATCATCTAAGAAGCTTCTCATGATTCATGATAAACTAAGATAAGATTAATGACATGAAAACCAACTTCCTAAGTTAAACTTACTCATGCATTTTACTAATACTAATTAATAATCCAATATTTGTGGTTTCCTGGAACATGCATGTTCATCAACTTTTTTGACTTATTATTTCAATTCAAAGAATAAGTTTAATGGGTAGAATATATATGGTTTTCTCCTGCAATAAGTTATCAAATATTTTTTAAGAAAAAGTAAAAATTGTTTACCTTCTTATTAGATATGCTAACAACAAACTTGTGAATTTTGTTTTGGTATTCCTTAATTAATTAACAATGTTTCCAAAATAAAACTAATTGTTTCAGTAAATAAATAATTTTAACACTAATGGTTAAGGTAGGGAAGGGATCAAGTGAGAAGAAAAAATATAATGAGAAGAATAAGAAGGATTTCTAGCCACACATTTTAAATAGGAAAGAGAATTTTAAGGGGAGATGCATGCATTTTTATAGGTGCATCTGAAATGTGTGGTTGTGGTTTCTTCTTATCATTCTCATTATAAGTTTTCTTCTCATTTGATCCTTACTCGGTTAAGGTAAATATAATAAGTTTTAATAAAATATGTATTATCAAAATAAGAGATTCTTAAACAAAATCAATAAGGTTTTGTTATCTAAGATCTTTACTTTTTCATTCAATCTAAGCATTTATTTGTTTCAAAATATAAATAACTCAGTTTATCAATATATAAGTAGTATATAAATTTCTAAATGTTTGTTGATAAATGATCAAAACAAAACAATATGTTACTCCTTCCGTCCCATTTTTATCGTCCACGTTTCCTTTTTGGGATGTCCCAATTTAATTGTCCACTACTAAAAATAGATAGGAAAATTTGATCAAGTTTACTATATTACCCTTGTTTGAAATTATTATTACAAACTTTAAAGAAGACTTTAATTAATTAGCTAAGGGTAAAATAGTCATTTTGTCAAAAAGTAAAAAAGAGAAAGCAGTAATAAATGCAATTTTTTTAAACTGTGTGTTTTTTGTCGGGTGACAATAATTTTGGGACGGAAGGAGTATTCAATTTAGAACTAAGAGCATCCATTAATTAATTCTGCACTTGCCTTTTATGTAGGGAAGTGAATGGGACAAATCAAGCTTCCAAGAAGCAGTGAGGAGGCTTCTTGATGACTTGGCAAGATGACAATTTTGACACTTGTAATAATGATAGCTATTGTTTTGGACAACTTTAGAAAACCTAACAAGATGTACTTCCATATACATTATTAGCATTATTTACTTACTTGTAGAACAAGTAAATAATGCATACAAAGTATATCTAGTTGATTTACCTTTCATGAGTTTTTATGTTGTTTGTGCAATATATTAGGCAACCGGCTTATCTGTGTGATTGGGTTTGTTTAGTTTGATGGATTGTAACGATGAAAGAATAGAATGAACACAGTAATTGAATGAGTCATTTTTGTCTTGTTTGATTGTTATGTTGCGATAGAATGAATATTTTCACATTGTTTGATGTGTTGTAATGAACATCATCGGAAATGAGTGAAATAGATGAATTATGAATATTATAATGGACATTAAAAATGAATTAAATAAATGGAATATGAATATCATTACATGTCGGAATGTAATAAAATTAAAACATGGGTAGCCATGAAATGAAAATGGTGATTACATGGGGTGAATAAAAAATAGTGATTATATTCCAAAACTTAAAATAAACGACAAATTTTAATCCATTACGACTTAGATTTCTACATACCAATCACTGCGTAGCCATTATCCGTTTTTAGTTTGTAAACTTGGCGGTTTAAATATATTGTCAAAGTCGATTAAATATAGACACAAGTGTTATAATATAATAACAATTGTTATGTTATTATATTAAAGTGCAATATAACAATTGTTATGTTATTATATTAAAGTGTAATTAGTTTATGTGTATGGATTTATTTGTATTTAATTAAATAGAGTCAAGATTAGAGATAAATTAAGATTGCTAGATGTACGTGCAATGCAAGCAAGTATATTTATCACGCTATTATTTGTTCATCATTTTTTTTATCATTTCTCAAGAACCTTAGTTTAGTTATAGTATGCTTTGAGCTTTTTTTTTTATAAAGAGTTTTTCCGGTAGATTTGAGCATTCGACATCAACTCGAACAGATGTCTAAGGTTTCAGCAATTTCATTGCATGAGGCTTTTCATCATATCTAGGGTTGTAAATAAATCGAGCGAACACTACAAAGGCTTGCTCGTGTTCATTCGTTTAAGTTTAGTCGGACAAATGAACGTACATGAACGCTTAAATGAACGAAATTTTTTATTGATGTTCTTTCATTAAGAAAATAAAATTGTTCATGTTCTTTTATGTTCGTTCGTTAAGGTGTTAAACGAATGGAAATAAATGAACGTATAAAAACAAACGCAAAATATCTAGAATATTGTAACGTTTTTTTTGTGTATTCGTTTATCTAAGTTTGCTTATAATACGAAGAGTAGATTATATAAATATAGGATATTTAGACATAAACAAATAAACATACATAAATGAACAATCAGAGCATAACGAACGTAAATAAATAAATAAGACTTGTGTTCATGTTCGTTTATTTAATTATACGAACACAAAATTTTGTTCATAGTCATTCAATTAACAAATAAATTATCGTAAACGAACTTTTCAACGAACGATTGTTTACTAAACGTTCATTTTCAACCCTTACCACATCCTCAAATGATTTTCCATGTTGTTTTATTGCTTTATTAGAGTAATTAAATCCCGTCTAAATTAGAATTTTCTTATTTATTTTGAGATCTTTCCTCAAGTACTCAATATTTAATACTGACGAGGTTCGTAGCCCGCGGCTGCCGCGGAGCGTGCGGGACTACTTTTGCAACGGGCCGATAACGCCAAATACTATTTGTTAGTCGTTGGGACTCACCTTGCAACGAATCGATAACGTTAATGACTATTTCCGTAAATATTATATATATGTGTGTATATATATATATATATGTATATATATATATATATGTATATATATATGTGTATATATATATGTATATATATATATATATGTATGTATATATATATATGTATGTATATATATATATGTATGTATATATTTGATAAATAAAGTTTGTTATATAAAAAAAGTCGTAAATAGGTTAAAGTTCAAGGTCGATTTTGTAACGTTTAACATACTTGAGGGTGCGTTTTGAATTTTTTTTTTACATTGTTACTCGTGAAAGTTTTTTTTATTGCAAAAAACGTAGCGTTGATACCAATTTCTACTCTTTGTACTATAGCGAGGTTCGTAACTCGCGTGTCGCCGCGGAGCGCGCGGTATTAATTTTGCAACGGACCGATAACCCAGGTATTGTTTGTCTGCCGTTGGGACTAACTTTGCAATGAACCAATAACCCCAGGGACTATTTTTGTAAGTTTCTTAAAAATATATATTAAACTTCAACATTTTTTTATAAAAACGTAGGTATGTCCGAAGCATTGCAATATTGAGCTCGAGCTCGTTTTGTTCGGAATTCGACGATCTTTTCAATGGCATATTTTTTTACGAATGAATAGATAGATATACGCTTCATATTTGATAAATAAAGTTTGTTATATAAAAACGTCGTAAATAAGTAAAAGTTTTAAGGGCGTTTTAGTAACTTTTCGTATAGTACGAGGGTCTGTTTTGTAAGTTTATTTTTTTATAATTTTTTTAATATTAAAAAACAGAATTGGAAATCGTGAAGTTTGAAATTTTTTAATCAAGCATTTCTAGTGTTTAATATATACGAGGTTTGTAAACCGCGCGTTGCAGCGGTGCGCGCGGGACTATTTTTGCAACGGACCGATAACGCAAAATACTATTTTTCAGCGATTGAGACTCACCTTGCAATGAACCGATAACCCTAAAGACTATTTCCGTAAACATTTTAAAATGTATATTAAACTTCAACATTTTTCATAAAATCGTACGCATGTCAGAACCATTGCAATATTGGGCTCGTTTTCCTCGCAATTGGACGATCTTTTCACGGACATTTTTTCAGAATGAATTGATAGATATGCGCTCCGTAATTGAGAAATAAAGTTTGTTTTATTGAAAAGTCGTAAGTAGGTCAAAGTTGAGTGCGTTTTGAAAATTGAGTTTTAAAAAATATGAAGAAAAAAAACGTAAATAGGTTAAAGTTTAGGGTGCGTTTTGAAAGTCATTTTTTTAATATATATATATATATATATATATATATATATATAGAGAGAGAGAGAGAGAGAGAGACAAATATTCGTGAGAAGGATAAAAAGAAAACTTTTTTTAAAAAAGTTCTCGAAAAATTCCAAAAAAATTCCATTAAATCAGGTATGTTGGTGCATAAAACTTTTGTAAAAGAAGTTTTTCTAATTTTGAGTTTTTATACGTTTTTTTAATGCGCAAAAAAAGAAATTTTGATGCACAAAAAAATTTTGATGCACAAATTTTTCGACTTGTTATAGTTTGATGCGCAATAAAATTTTGATGCAAAAAGTCAAAAGAAGTTGGGTACAAAAACAAATTTTTGATGCACAAAAAACCGATTTAATGCACAAACGTTTTTTTTCATAATTTTTTTTCGGCAAAACTATCAACTTTTAGAAAAACTTCCTTTACAACTTTTTCATGCACCAACATACACGATCTTGTGGAATTTTTTCAGAATTTTTTGAGAACTTTTTTAAAAAAATAAATCTTTTTATCATTCTCACGAATATTTGTCTTTTTATTTGATCTTTATCCTATATATATATATATATATATATATATATATATATATATATATATTAAACTTCAGCATTTTTTATAAAATCGTACGCATGTCAGAAGCAGTGCAATATTGGACTCGTTTTGTTCGCAATTTGACAATATTTTCAATGAGATTTTTTCCCCAATGAATCAATTTATGTGCGCTTCATATTTGAGGAATAAAGTTTGTTATAAAAAAAGTCGTAAATAGGTTAAATATATTAAAATTTATTTTTTTTTATAAAATCGTGCGCATGTCAAAAGCGTTGCAATATTGGCTCATTTTGTTCGCAGTTCGACGATCATTTCAGTGACATTTTTTTCCCGAATGAATCGCTAGATACGCGCTTTATATTTGATAAATAAAGTTTGTTATATAAAAAATTCGTAAATAGATTAAAGTTTAAAGTGCATTTTGAATTTTTTTTTTTTTATTGTTTCTTCACATCAACGGTGGGGTTATTTGAATTTTTTTTAATCATGTTGAATTTTTTAATCCGCAACGCACGGTTCCGATTTCTAGTGTTTTGCATAAGTTATATAATTTATAATGTATTCTCTTTTTACCACACACAATAATGGAGTGGAACTAAAAGAAGAAAAAACTAGTTATAACAATATATATGTAAAACTTTTTTATAACATTGACTTTTGCTTTCATTAAAATGATTAAGATTGTGTAATGTAAATGTTATACGAGTACATTTTTGTACGATAGTAAATGAACAAAATTGACGATGATGATGCTGATAATGATATGAGATGATTATTATTCAATGTTGAATGAATATGTGGTGTCCTATTGTTCACCCTTGTTGACTGCTGATTATCTGACCATGATGGTGACTAAATTAGTAAATTGAATTATGTTTTCCTGGATATATGTATATAAACATTGTATTTATTTATTTTTTGGTAAAAGGGCTTCTTACCTTGGTAAATATATTTGTTATACCCTTAAAATATCGCAACGGAAAGGTAACCAAAGACGCGTGACTTCATAGCACACGAACACAAGATATAAAGAACGACCTCTATATGAGTCGTTTAAAAGTAGGATCATTTGATATAATAAAAATAAACTAAGTTTTCAACCAAGTACAATAAGAAGTTCCTATACAAAATGATAAGTAGTTTGAAAGACATCGAAATGATCCAAATTATGCAGGAAAAGGCTTTATATATGCAACTCCACAGGCTAGCCATGCAAATCAAGAACCTGAAAAATACATGCTTAAAACGTTAACAATAATATTGGTGAGTTAATAGGTTTAAGTAAATATAAGTGTCGACCACAAGATTTCACGTGTAAGACTTTTGTAACACATACAATATCACATAAAGAAAAGTTATTACGATTTCACTAAGCTTATGATACCGAAGCTAGGACAGTTGTTTCAAGTTTGTTGCCCGGTAGGTGTCTAACCCAAGACCATCTAGAGTTACCCGAAAGGTACACGTCTGTTTGACCAATCCATTTGGTCAAGTAAGCGATACTTACCCAGACGGGGGTGTCAACCCCAATAGATCTATTTACAACAATTGTGCTTACACAAAGTAATTAACGGTTCATGATAGTGGGCATAAGTGGGTTAACGGTACTTAAGCTAATCTGCAATAGTTTAAAAGTATTTGTGTCCATATGTAAAAGCAAGCAATGTATCTCACCCCAAGTGTTGCAAAACAAGTATAAATCATGCAAAAATAAGGCTATGAAACTCACCTCAAGTAAGTAATACAATCGGTAATAATAACGTAAGTGCAATATAGCTCGAGTCCTAACCGCGGCCTAATTTAATAACGAGGCGCTTTAGGTTTACAATATGAGTGTACTAAATGCATATGAGTTTCGTAAATATTTTTATCACCCAACTATCCTTGTGTCTAAGGTTTTCTAAGTTCAAAATATAATTTACCAACAAATTTATAAGTGTTTTATGTTAAAAGTTTCAAAAAATAGCTTGCTGTAATTAGGGTTTTCTCGACTTCACGGGATCATATCTCACTCGTTTTCTATTAAAATAAAGTATTTCAAAAGCTTAGGTTGAAGGTTTTTGAGTTATTTTTTCAACCATTTAAGTCTCGTAAAGTGAATCAAATTTTAAAGGGTCCATATGGGTCTAAGAAGACACAAAGGTCCGGTTGTCTTTTAGACAGTTTGTTTTGCTGATTTTATATTAGTTATAAGCCACCCAATTTTTATCTTCCCAGCTCGATTCAACTTGCTTAGTTTAAGTTAAGGTCTTCTCTACAAAAGTCTCAACTGGCTCAAAATGTCAAACAACTCTTAAGGGGCTCATAATTACACTGAAAGTCCAGAACTCAGATTTGCACACTAATCTTGTAAAAATCATTCAAAAATATAAATGAACCCCAATCCTCTTGGGCACCTCCAGAAACTTAGATAACATTATATTAAAAGAATAGTAAAAGAGTTTTGCTCATATATTACCCTAAAGTGGTCGTTACAAGCACACAAGACAACCCTAAAATCTGCTCAGTTTTAAGTCTTATAAAACAAGTTTTAATCAACTTTCTTTTATACACAAGCATACTAAAGAGGTATAAATCATATATGAAATGTGTAAAGTGTATGTAAATATGAAAATAATAATACTTACAAAGATGAATGCTTAAATATGCAAGATTACCTAAAAATAACTAAGAAACCCTAGTTTTGTGCTTCAAATACCTTTGTGTTTATACTCTTAGATAAATAACTCTTGCATAAACCTTTGGTTCTTCCTCTTGGTGCTGAAAATATAGAGAGAAAAGAGAGAAATATGTGTGTTTGAATGAGGTGAAATGGGAAGTAGTTAGGTACCATGCTTATATAGAAATAAAAAAGGAATGTTGAATGGTAAAAGAAGTGTTCACATGCTTATGTAATAGCTAATTAGGGAAGACTTGTTTTGGAAGTTGGGGGATGCATAGGGGATGGCTAAAGGAGGGTTTAGGGGGAGGAGGGATTATAGAGAAATAGTGTCATCTACTATACACATGTGATATATGATTAAAAGGGTAATGTAGTGTTTGTAAATGATAAAACACATTTATTTTACTTCAATTCTTGTTTGGCCGACTTTTAGAAGTGTAGGGGGTTTGTGCATTTTTTGAAAGTATAAGGTGTATTTATGTAAGTATATAAAAGGTGATGAAGTTTTGGGTAATTTATGTATGCATGCATGCACAACCATGTAAGTTTATATAGTTTACGTAAAAATTTTAAAATGAAATGCATATGACTTGTAAAATATATTCATGAGTATGATAATGCACTTATCATGAGTCGACTAAACTTAATCTAGAGTTGTTGTGCGTTCAAAGACGTTTTTCATAGTACACAGGATAAATTCCCGGTTATAGGTTAAATCAAGCATGTATACGTTCAAAGTAAAATATTTAAGTTTATGGTTAAATAATAACCTGAAAAAATGTCAGTTATCACAATATTACTAAAAAACTGATAAGTACATGAATGCGGCTGATTACTGCATTGATTTACAAAGACAACGCACTCATATGCGTAAACTAAGTACATGAACCGACATACCGATTTCATGAAACTAAAACAAGACGTAGACACGAAATAAATAGAAACATAAGCCCGAAACATATGCCTAACAGAAAGATACTACATTGTGGTGTTAGGTTCTTTAGAAAACGCACCACTAACGTTCCAAGTGTCTAAGAGCAGAACCACTGAACTCGTCTTCTTATATCGAAAAGTAAGCAACTTTAATCACATTGTGAACAATAATGTCTCGAACTTGAGCCACAAGCCTCTTTTAATTCTGAAATAAGCGAAGGTTTCTCTCGTGGCAAATGAAATAAGCGAAGGTTTCTCTCAAGCACCAACCGAGCAACGACACTAAAAACAGATCTTTTAGTTGATAATGGCTTGATCCAATCAACAATATCGTCCCAAATGGGATCTATGCCATCCATACCAGCTCTAGAACACACCATATACCATACTTGCAAAGGAAATAAACACTCTAAAAATAGATGGTTATGCGAGTTCGAGACAAGCTTGCAAAAAGGACATAGAAATAGGTTTAACTTGGTGGCGTCACCAACGTCCCATTGTCTCAACATGTCATGGGTCTTTAACTTCTTCCTCATAATAAGCCACATTAGAAAAGCGTGTCGAGGAATATAATTAGGAAACCAAACGATAGCAGCCCAATCTACTTCGTTACCCCTAGGCCGAATGACGTCTCAACAACGTAAACAGAAAACGACTTCTTAATGCCATGAAAATCTTTCCAAACTAACTGGTCTTCGCAATCAGGACTAAGAGCATGAACCATGCAATTATACAAAATCGGAGCCCTGGTATACCAAGATAAAGGCCACGCCCAGCCTCCATCAACAATAATATCAGAAACTGCATTAGATAACAAGAAACCTTCATTTATAATAAGACGATGAGTAATATGTGAAATCAGAGGACATGTTTCGGACCAAATATCAAACCAAGCTGAGGTTCTCATACCATTACCCAACACGGACCATATGAAAAGCCTAACTAGATCACGTAAATGAAGGATTTTCCTCTATCCCCAAGTCATTCCCGATTGAGGAGGCACATTCCAAAAGTTCCAACCTTTCAATTTATAGGAATAAACCCAACGAACCCAAAGGGAGTCTTTACGAGTAATAATATGCCATAAATTTTTAGTCATTAAAGCAATATTAAATGATTCAAGACTTTAATACCTAGACCACCCTCTTGTTTTGGGAAACACATAATATTCCATGCCACTTTTGCTTTATCCCTCTTCATTTCACCTTGACACCACAAGAAACCACGCATAGCTTGCTCAATGTCGTGTACAACCCAAATAGGTAATAAAAACACCAAAGCCTAATAAATATGCATAGACAACAACACCGATTGAACAAGCTATAATCTACCCGCAAAAGACGATGAGTTATTCTTCCAATCACCAACTCTAGATTTAACTCGTTCAACTAGAATTCTACAATCATGATTCATAAGTATAGAAGAAATGAGCGGGACTCCAAGATATTTAACTGGAAGCTTACCCTCTACGAAAGGCATAGCGTTCAAGATAGACAACTTCACATGATTTAGCACATTACAAAAGTACGCCTTGCTTTTAGGAATACTAGGAACCAAACCAAAGATACTTTTGAATTCATCCAAAGCATCCATGATAAATTTTGCCGATTCCACGTCTCCTCTAGCAAATAAAAATAAATCATCAGCAAAACAAACGTTAATGAGCTTGAGATTTGAGCACCAAAGATGATATGAGAAACCCTCTGAATTCGGCACCCGAATCTGTAAAATAAGCATTAGAATTTCCATAACCAACGTAAATAAATAAGGAGACATAGGATCTCCTTGACGCAAACTGTAACATCCGGCAATTTCCGAAATTCTAAATGACTATTTTACCCTTTGACTTTTCGGGTCCGATTTGACTTCTTAACTTTTGACCTTTTATCGTCACATAAAAACGATTACCGCGTAACTGGTAAGATTTTCGGAACATATTTTAATAATAAATCATATTTATTATTACATACCTCGAGTACAAATTTATTTTTAAAACTCAT
>BQNB010042625.1:0-44148 GCA_026074375.1 Tanacetum coccineum
TACATTGTGTTTACAGATTTTGTGATATTAACAGATCGTATTAATGGCCTGTCTCTTTCATAGCTACGTTGTATATAAAAACACTCCCGATACACCATTATGTAGTTACGAGATCATCACAAGAATTAAAAAATACTTCAGATTCAAAAGCTAAATTCGAACGTAGAGACCTAAATCTGATGTATACAAAATAATGTTTCAAACCACCCTAGTGATCCAGAGTTGCATCAAGTTAATGTGGAACCAATAACCCCCAAATTGTTGAATAAAAGGACAGCTCACTCTGCCTATATTAAGCATTCTCAGGAAGAAGCCGCAGTTCTTAGGGATCTAGTCGATCATATTAAAGCTAATTATCCCTTAGATCCACTCTTAGAATCTGCCTGTAAGTATACTAAACTAATTCAGGAGATGCTTTCTAAAATCAGTAAAACCTGTCCTAGTATCAACAGTTCTGGAGAACAATTAGTGGCTGTGACCCCGATGAACAAAGTCAAAAGAGTTAGATTCACTGAGCCCGTCACATCCTCAAGAAACACAAAAACAGCCCATACCTCAAACCTAGCTTCTA
Source organism: Tanacetum coccineum (assembly GCA_026074375.1). Lineage (NCBI taxonomy): Eukaryota > Viridiplantae > Streptophyta > Magnoliopsida > Asterales > Asteraceae > Tanacetum > Tanacetum coccineum. The sequence goes on from BQNB010042625.1 coordinate 572, forward strand.
ACAAACCTATGTTGTCTTCTACAGGAGTAAAACAGTCTACTAGTGCTAGCGGATCACAGCCTTCAGGCAATACAAAGAAAGATAAGATTCAGCAAACACCAAGTAGTACTCTGAAGAATAAAGTAGAAGCCCACCCTAGGAAAGTTAAATCTAGTTTGAAAAATAAAGACTGTGTTGTTGCACCTAAAGGAACTGCTCATGTGCAGCATTCCAAGCTTAATGCGAATTATGAACTTAAATGTGTTAAGTGTAATGGTTGCATGCTTTCTGATAATCATGATTTGTGTGTTCTTGATTTTATCAATAATGTGAATGCTCGTGCTAAATCTAGATCTGTTAAGAAAAATTCAAAGAGAAAAGTTTGGAAACCAACAGGAAAGGTGTTTACCAATATTGGATATATCTGGAGACCTACTGGTCGGACCTTCACTATAGTAGGAAATGCGTGCCCTTTAACTAGGATTACCACAACTACTGAAGTGCCCCTTAGGAAATCATCTGCTCTAGATAATAAAACACCTAAACCTGTCGTCACATTGGTTTACTCAAGGAAACCTAGGAAGTCTAAAACTAGTGTTCCTGTTAACAATTATAAGGTTATTAAATCTGTAACTGCTAACAATTCGGAACCCAGTCAATCCCGGGGATCCATAGTTTCCAATGTTCCATCTTCCTCTCTTGATGAATGCAGGTCGTCCAAATTGTCCTCTGGTATTTGGACTCCGGCTGCTCCAAGCATATGACCGGAGATCGCTCTCAGCTCACCAATTTCGTCAATAAGTTCTTGGGTACAGTCAAATTCGGTAATGATCATGTAGCAAAGATTATGGGTTATGGAGACTATCAGATTGGGAATGTTACAATTTCAAGGGTTTATTACGTTGAAGGACTTGGGCATAATCTATTCTCTGTGGGACAATTTTGTGATTCCAACCTCGAAGTTGCGTTTCGTCAACACACCTGCTACATTCGCAATCTAGAAGGTGTTGATTTATTAACTGGATCTCGAGGGGACAATCTTTATACACTCTCTCTTGGGGATATGATGGCGTCCTCTCCTATCTGTCTCTTGTCAAAGGCCTCTAAAACCAAGTCTTGGTTATGGCATCGTCGTCTCTCTCATTTGAACTTCGGAGCTATTAATCATCTTGCCAGACATGGTCTTGTTCGAGGTCTCCCTAAGCTCAAGTTTGAAAAGGACCATTTGTGTTCTGCATGTGCATTAGGCAAGAGCACGAAGAAACCCCACAAACCCAAATCTGAGGACACCAATCAAGAAAAACTCTATCTGTTGCACATGGATCTGTGTGGACCAATGCGTGTCGCGAGTGTCAATGGAAAGAAGTACATCCTTGTTATTGTCGACGATTACTCTCGATTTACATGGGTAAAATGCTTGCGATCAAAAGATGAAGCTCCAGCTTTTATTATCAATTTTTTGAAGATGATCCAAGTACGACTTAAGGAAACCGTCCGACGCATCAGAACAGATAATGGAACTGAGTTTGTTAATCAGACATTGCGTGAATATTATGAGAAGGTTGACATCTCTCATGAAACATCTGTTGCCCGCTCTCCACAGCAAAATGGTGTTGTTGAAAGACGAAATCGTACGCTAATTGAAGCAGCCTGCACTATGTTAATTTATGCAAAAGCTCCTTTATTTCTATGGGACAAAGCGGTTGCTATAGCCTGTTATACCCAAAATCGTTCCATGATACGCAGTCGACATGGTAAAACACCATACAAGCTTCTGCACAACAAACCTCCTGACCTATCGTATCTTCATGTGTTTGGTGCACTATGCTACCCAACGAATGATAGCGAGAACTTGGGCAAGTTACAACCGAAGGCCGATATAGGTATTTTCATTGGTTATGCACCCACAAAGAAAGCATTCTGGATTTACAATAGACGTACCAGACAAATAATTGAAACCATTCATGTTGACTTTGATGATCTGGCTGCAATGGCTTCTGAACACAGCAGTTCAGGACCCGCACTTCATGAAATAACTCCTGCAACAATCAGTTCAGGACTCGTGCCAAACCCTCACCCTTCAACTCTGTTTGTACCACTTTCGCGAACTGACTAGGATATGCTGTTTCAACCGTTGTTCGATGAATTTTTCAATCCTTCACCTAGTGTTGATCATCCAGCTCCTGAAGTCGTTGCTCTAAGAAATGAAGTAATTGCTCCATTTCTTGCTGACTCAACTAGTTCACCTTCATCAACTACAGTTGACCAAGATGCACCATCTCCAAGTACTTCTCAAACTACACCCAAAACCGAACCTCCCGTCATTCCAAACGATGTTGGATAAGATAATCATGATATTGAAATTGCACATATGGGTAATGCTCTGTACTTTGGTGTTCCAATTCTAGAAATCCCCTCTGATCAATCTTCATCATCGGATTATATTCATACAATTGTGCACCCTGATTACCAAATTTCTGAACATAATAGCAAATGGACTAAGGATCATCCACTTGAAAACATAATCGGTGAACTCACTAGACCAGTTTCCACTCGGCTGCAATTACATAAGCAAGCTCTTTTCTGTTACTACGATGCTTTCCTCACTGCTGTTGAACCCAAGACGTATAAAGATGCTTTGACTCAAGCCTGTTGGATTGAAGCAATACAAGAAGAACTTTATGAGTTCGAACGACTTGAAGTATGGGAGCTCGTACCCCGAACAGACAAAGTTATGGTGATTACTTTAAAGTGGATCTACAAAGTGAAACTAGACGAACTAGGAGGAATTTTGAAGAACAAAGCTCGATTAGTAGCCTGTGGTTACCGTCAAGAGGAGGGAATCGATTTTGAAGTATCTTTTGCCCTAGTTGCAAGATTAAAGGCTATAAGGATTTTTCTCGCGTTTACTGCTCATATGAACATGGTCGTATACCAAATGGATGTGAAGACTGCGTTTCTGAATGGTAATCTGCGGGAAGAGGTTTATGTTAGCCAGCTGGATGGGTTCATGGATAAAGATAACCCCAATCTGGTGTATAAGCTAAAGAAAGCTCTTTATGGGTTGAAACAAGCTCCACGTGTGTGGTATGATATGTTGTCTTCATTCTTGATATCCCAATACTTCTCCAAAGGCTCAGTGGATCCTACATTGTTCATCCACAGAGACGGTAAGGAATTACTTCTGGTATAAATTTATGTCGATGATATTATCTTTGCTGCATCTACACCTGAACTTTGTGATCTATTTTCTAAAATCATGTGCTCAAAATTTAAGATGTCATTGATGGGCAAAATCTCATTTTTCTTAGGATTACAGATTTCTCAAAATCCCAGAGACATCTTCATTAACCAGTCAAAATATGCCCTTGAATCATTAAATAAATACGGCTTTGATTCTTGTGACTCAGTGGATACTCCCATGGTGGAGAAATCCAAACTGGATGAGGATAAAGAAGGGAAATATGTTGATCCATCATACTATCGTGGTATGATTGGCACCCTCCTTTATCTTACAGCCAGTAGACCTGACCTATAATTTGCTATATACATGTGTGCCCGGTATCAGGCTCGGCCTACCGAAAAGCACTTAAATGCAGTAAAAAGGATCTTTTGGTATCTAAAAGGAACCGTACATCAGGGACTATGGTATCCGAAGGATTCTTCGATTGCTCTAACAGCATTTGCAGATGCGGATCATGCTGGTTGTTAAGATACACGCCGTAGCACGTCTGGAAGTATGCAACTTTTAGGTGATAGACTTGTTAGCTGGTCATCTAAAAGGCAGAAAAGCGCTGCGATATCCAATACAGAAGCTGAATATGTTGCTTTGTCCGACTGTTGTGCTCAAATCCTTTGGATGAGATCACAGCTTACCGACTATGGCTTTGGATTCAATAAAATTCCAATGTACTGTGATAATAAAAGCGATATTGCCTTATGCTGCAACAACGTTCAACATTCCAGATCCAAGCATATAGACATCAGATTTCACTTTATCAAGGAGCATGTTGAGAATGGGGTGATCGAACTTTACTTTGTCAATACAAAGTATCAACTGGCAGACATCTTCACTAAAGCTCTTGGCAGAAATAGAATTGAATTTCTTATCAACAAGCTGGGAATGCGAAGTTTTATGCCGGAGACTCTGAACAATTAGCAGATGAAGTTGATGAATAGTAGTGGTACCTGTTCAAATATCATGTATAATATGTATATATTTTAAACCATAAAAACCAAAAAGATTTTTCATTTTTCAAAATTTTTATAAAAACAAACTACAAAAATATAAAATTTTAACAATAAAAAAAAAATTAAAAAATGAGAAAATATAAAAAGAGGTAACAATGGCATGTCTTCTGAAAATCGATAACATTTACGGTCTTAGAAATGTCATTCAATAATGATACGAGGCTGTAAATGAAGTTCGAGCAGAAGTTCAAATGTTTTCAAAACATGCCAAATGGCTTGCTATTATTTCAGATAGCAACCCGGTCATCATCTTAAAGGCAAGTATTTCAAAAAGAAAACTTGACCTCTCAACGGGAATTTATTCTCGGGCATGGTCTACTTTATGACCATGCAAAGGCTTGTGATTACTTTGCATCACAACCCGTGCTTCCTATATTCCATAAGTGTACGTGTCAGTGCGCTTATGTGTTAAAATAAGAGAAATCTTATTTTTATTGGTAAAAAGTTGTCTTCACAATGAATCAGTGTTTTCAGTAATCACAAAAAGATTTTTCATTTTTCAAAATTTTTATAAAAACAAAATACAAAAATATAAAATTTTAAAAACCAAAGAAAAAATTAAAAAATGAGAAAATATAAAAAGAGGTAATAATGGCATGTCTTCTGAAAATCGATAACATTTACGGTCTTAGAAATGTCATTCAATAATGATACGAGCCTGTAAATGAAGTTCGAGCAGAAGTTCCAAATGTTTTCAAAACATGCCAAATGGCTTGCTATTATTTCAGATAGCAACCCGGTCATCATCTTAAAGGCAAGTATTCCGTCAAAAAGGAAACTTGACCTCTCAACGGGAATTTATTCTCGGGCATGGTCTACTTTATGACCATGCAAAGGCTTGTGATTACTTTGCATCACAACCCGTGCTTTCTATGTTTCCATAAGTGTACGTGTCAGTGCGCTTATGTATCAAAATAAGAGAAATCTTATTTGCTATGGTGTTTGTTGTTTCTCAAAAATAAATACTTCCTTCATCAGAAAATATGTTTTTTCAAATGACATTTGTCTTCTCAAACAACGACTACAGCTCTTTAAATAGAAAACAGGTCATTGTTTGAGGGGGAGAGAATGTCAAAGTTCTTTGTCATAATAAATTGAGTTTAAGGTTGTTACACAATAACAAAATATCACTTTAAGGAAAGTTAATTAATTTTAGTTTACATGTACCTAATGTGTTATGTAGTTATGCCTTTAGGAATATACTTGCAAACATAAGTCTATAGGTATGCTAGTTTAAACATTAGGGACTATAAGTGCTATTTGTTTATCTAATATATACCTTATAAAACTTATAATGGCAAAATAAAAGGGTGATGAAACGTAAGGGACTATATGTATTATAATATAAACTTAAATAAATAAATCATCAACTTCATCCCTAGTCACTGTTCACATCTACCTTCACACACACAAACACACTTAACATAATCACTTACCAACATCTCCACTGCCATCTCGGGTAATTTTGGCTTCAAAAGTATAACTACAAACTTAATCCACACGGCATATACATCTTAAACCTTGAAAGAATTTTTTGATTTCACCATTTTTGAACTCGAAGAACCCTAATTTTTTAAATTAGGGTTTCCTAAATCAAAAGTGTTCAAATCTTCAAATTGATTGAGGGTTTTTGATGCCATTGGTGTATAGATGCATAGTTTAAAGCAGTTTTTTGTTTGAGACTTATATGAATGTGTGCTTGCCATGTTTTCGATCAAAAAATATGGGTTTAAGTGAAATGTTGTATAAATGCTATGGGTTTTATGTGGGATTGAAATGATGTGCATCCTTGCTAAGTGCTAGAATCATTTAAATGTAATATTGAACTCATTCTTTTTAGTTTACTCGGTTTACATGATTTTATGGTTTTGTGATGTTTGTATGATGCTAAGCCTACAACCAATGTGTTCTTAAATGATAAAAATAGGTTTAAACAAGTAATTGTTGATAACCCCATAAGCAAAATTCTTGTCTTATGAATTGGTTAAGCTTTGAAATCGAACGAGTAATTCCCTTAGGAACCAAACGAGTAATATGTTTTGAGCACCGAATGAGAAATATCAAATGAGAACCGATCGAGTGATTGTATATGTGGACCGAACGAATGATTATCAATGTGAACCGAACTAGTCTAAGTCTTTAGCAACCGAACGAGTCTAAAGCCTTTAGGAACCGAACGAGTCTAAAGCCTTTAGGAACCGAACAAGTCTAAAGCCTTTAGGAACCGAACGAGTCTAAAGCCTTTAGGAACCGAACGAGTCTAAAGCCTTTAGGAACCGAACAAGTCTAAAGCCTTTAGGAACCGAACGAGTCTAAAGCATTTAGGAACCGAACGAGTCTAAAGCCTTTAGGAACTGAACGAGTCTAAAGCCTTTAGGAACCGAACGAGTCTAAAGCCTTTAGGAACTGAACGAGTCTAAAGCATTTAGGAACCGAACGAGTCTAAAGCCTTTAGGAACCGAACGAGTCTAAAGCCTTTAGGAACCGAACGAGTCTAAAGCCTTTAGGAACCAAACTTGTCTTGACAAAACACACTTAAAGATCAAATTTCTCCAAATAAGGTCAAATTAAAACTTCACTTAGTTCAAGTAGACATTAAAAGCTTGACAAATCCAAGGTTAACTAAAATTCAACTTAGGTTATCTAAATTATCTACTAGTTAGACAAACCACGATTCCTAAATTGTTAAAATAGTTGCCTCAGTCACATAAGCTTTTAGTCTATCTAAGTTGTCTGATCTTCAAAGTGCTAAAAGTCATAAAGGTTCTAATGCGTAATTAATCGTGTCACATTATAAACTGCATTGACTCTTTCTTAAGCAGAATCATGGACATCACAAAGGCTGAACAGATTGCGTTGGATGACGCCTTAGTTGCTCCTGCCAACCGACTGAAGATTGGTAAATGTAATCTACGATTAAGCTCAGATCTCAAGTCAAAAGAAGCAACTCTTCAAGTGGTTTATGATGTGTTGAAGCTCACTCCCTTCTACAAGGCATTTCAAGCCTCAGCTGATGTTCCAGAGATCTATATGCAAGAGTTCTGGGCTACTGCATCCGTTCATAACCGGTCAATTCGATTCAAGATGAATAACAAGAAACATATTGTCAATCTTGAGTACTTCAGAGAAATGCTTCAAATATGCCCTAAAATCCGTAATCAGAAATTTGATGAACCACCCTTTGAGCAAGAAATTCTTACATTTCTCGTAAGTCTCGGTCACATTGGAGAAAGAAGGAAGATTACAGATGTCAATGTCAACAAGCTACATCAACCCTAGAGATCATTTGTTGCGGTTATCAACAAGTATCTCAGTGGTAAAAGATCCTATGACAGTCTTCGTTTATCTCAAGCTTAAATCATTTGGGGCATGTACCATAAAAAGAATGTTGACTATGCCTTTCTTTTGTGGGAGGAATTTACTTATCAAGTAGAGAATAAGAATACGAAGAAGGTTAATGTGATGTACTACCCATGCTTCACCAAGCTTATTGTCAACTTCTTCATGTCAAAAGATCCATCAATTCGACGGAGGAACAAGATTAATTGGCACTATGCCAGGGATGACCCCATGTTCACCACAATCAATGTTATCTCTAGGCATGAGGATACACAGCTGTACGGTGCAATCTTGCCTAAGGAATTGACAAACGAGGACATCCAAAACTCTGAGTCCTACAAAGAGTACTATGCTATCGCTTCAGGAGAAGTACCTCCAAAGACAAAAGCAAGTGTTCATAAGAAGAAAGCTAATTCTAATACAACACCAAAGGAGAAGCCTCCTACAGATCCCAAAGACAAAAGAGTCAAACAAACTGGTAAGATGACTAGCTCAGGAAAGCAGAAGCAACCTACTACAGGTTTAGAGACTCTCTCCGATATTGCTTTAACTGAAATTGAACAACTAAAGATAGCCATCAAGAGAAGTTGAATTTAGACACACAACTCACAAGCAAGTAGTTCAGGTGATGGAGTTGATATCCTGTCAAAGGTTCCTAATGAGCAAGTACATGAGAAAACAGGTACAGATGAAGGAGCTGGTGACAAACCAGAGGTTCCCGATGTACCCAAACATCATTCTAATAGTGAGGAGGAGTCTTGGACCTTTAGTGATGGTGATGATGAAGATGATGAAGATGATGATGCTAACAATGACTTAGATGCACATGATGATGAAGATGATGAAGATGATGATGATGCTAACAAAGATTTAGATGCACATGATGATGATGATGATGATGATGCAACAGAATCAGATGATGATGGTGACAACATTACTCATACAAAGTTGTCCACTTTCTCAACTGATGATCAAGAAGAACAAGATGACGAAGAAGAACAAGAAGACGATGATGAAGATGAGGAAGAGATATTTGATCAGTTGGTACGGACACCATCAGATTATCAAACATCTAATGCAAGTGAGAAACAAAAAGATGATGACAGAGTTAAAAATGGTGAAAAGGACAAAGAAGGAGACGTGACGAATGTCGCTTTGGAAGGAGGTGATGTTGACATGACTAAAGCTGACACTACCGAAGACACGGAAGATACCCATGTAACTCTCACGGCTGCTACTCCCGTTGTCCAACAGCAAAGTTCATCCGTGTCAAATCTGGTTTCAAAGTTCATCTCTCCTACTACGGATGAAGGTATTGACTCTATCTTGAATCCTCATACAGAATTAACTACTTTAGTTAATGTAGCTATTTCTGTAGCAACAGAGACTCTAGCTACCACTACAACAATCCCTCCACCGCTTTTTCCTGTCACTCAATCAAGTCAACAAACACTTGTTACCACCACCACAACAACTTATCCCTCCACAACACCGCCTCTAATTCCTAACTTTGCATCTCTATTCGGCTTTAATCAAAGAGTAACCGCGTTGGAATCTGATCTCTCTAAGTTTAAATAATCCAATCCTTTCGCTGAAGCCATTTCATCTATTCCGGGTATAGTTAATGAATACCTTGGTTCTAAGATGAAAGAAGCAGTAGATGTAGCTATTCAGCTCAAATCAAACAAGCTCAGAGAAGAAGCTCAAGCAGAAAATCAAGAATTCCTCAACTTACTTAATTCCAACATACCAAAAATTATCAAGGATCAAGTCAAAACTCAAACATCGAAGATCAAGTCCAAAGTTGAGAAGTATGTTACTGAATCTCTGGGAGCTGAAGTGTTGATTCGTTCCACCAATCAACCTCAAACATCTTATAGAATTGCTTCCTCACTCTCAGAACTTGAATTAAAAAGGATTCTAATGGATAAAATGGAGGAGAATAAATCCATTGATAGATCAGATGTTCAAAAAAATCTTTACAACGCATTGGTTAAAGCTTATAACATAGACAAGGACCTCCTTTCCTCTTATGGTAAAGTCATCATTATTCCAACAACAAGGGACGATAAAGACAAAGATGAAGAACCCTCCACTGGATCAAACCGAGGGACCAAGAGACGGAGATCAGGCAAGGAAGTTGAGTCATCCAAAGAACCAACTAGTAAGGAGATCAGGACAACAAGTTCTTTGAAAGGGGCCTCTAGATCTCAACATAACAACTTGAATGAGACTACACATCTAGAGTTCATTACAGGTGATGATGATGTCATTCCTGCTAAAGAGGTACAGGATGTGTGTCAATGGCACCCTCTAAACTCTCTAACTCCTGATCGTGAATGGCACCTAACAAAGAATGTTTCTGATTTACCTCCTCAACATTGGATAACTTACTTAGCATAAACTGCAGGCACTCACTCTTCTTTTGATAAGTTTATGGCTACTCCCATCGATTTCTCTACCTTCATGATAAACAGACTCAAGATTGATCATTCGACTCAAGAACTGCTAACCGGTCCTACCTATGATCTAATAAAAGGTACATGCAAGAGTGTAGTTGAATTGGAATATCATTTGGAAGAAGTATTTAAAGCTACTAATGAACAATTAGATTGGAATAATCCTGAAGGAACGCCATATCCCCATAATCTCAGCAAGCCACTACCGTTGATTACACATGCACGAGGACGTCTTGTTATTCCTTTCGATCATTTCATCAATAATGACCTTGAATATCTAAAAGTAGGAAGCTCAAGTCGAAAGTACACTACTTCCATAACAAAGATGAAGGCTGCTGACTATGGTCAAGTCAAATGGATTGAAGACTGGATCCCTAAAACTACTTGGAGTGTGGTACCAATAGACTACGACAAACACGCCTATTGGGGTACATACCATTAGGGTCCAAAACGTCAGAGATTCTATGGATATGCTACCAACATGGAAACTTCCAAGGATGTTTACTCAAGGCACAAGATCATCGCGGTTATCAGTCTCAAGATCATGAAATTCTTCAGTTATAGTCATTTGAAAGAGATTACGGTTCGTCGACAGGATGATGTGTTATACAAGTTTCGAGAAGGCAACTTCAAGAGACTTCGTCGCCAAGACATTGAAGATATGTTACTTCTTCTTGTTCAAGGCAAGCTCACCAATCTCAGTCTGGATGATCGATATGCACTAAATGTAGCACTGAGAATGTACACTCGAAGAATTGTCATTCAAGAGCGTATGGAAGATCTATAGTTGGCCGTCGAAAGCTATCAAAAAAATATCAACCTCACAAGACCAGACACAACACGACCTGATCTCAGAAAAATAACTCCCTACACCGGCTATCTTGACATCCAAGGCATTATCTATCAAGACGAATTGAACATAAACCGGTTAATGCGCACTGATGAACTTCATAAGTTCAGTGATGGCACACTTAACCATGTTCATACAACTCTCAATGATATTGCTATCGGAATTCAAATGGACTATTTGGCGAAGAGACTATGGAGTCCACAAGACAAGAGGAGAGCTCGAGTGATGATAAGTGCCATTGATAGAAAGCTCAGAGATCGAAGGTTAATGCGCAACTTGGAGAAGTTTGTAGGAGGAAGACCATACGGGGGAGACCTTCGGCTGCACAAAAGGACCATATGATTTTTCATATGTTGTCCTCATCATTTAGGTCAATCCTAGTATATAATAAACATGTGAATATGTATATATGTAGTGTAGACTTATGGTGATATTAAGGAGTGCTCGAGTACAAAATTTTCAAGAATTTCTTAGTAAATTTAAAATTTTCAAATTATTGTACTCAGCGCTGTCTTAAATACCCTCATATTTTAGAGGGAGCATTAAAATGTTCCTTATAGGTAGCATATAACATTTTTTCCCCGAATGGTTAATCAATTGATATCCAAAATATCAAGGGGTTAACATTTTGGATAAGGGGAGAAAATGTGATTAACCTGGATCTAATTTGTATTGAAAGATGTGATCAAATAAAATGGAATCAATGCACTCCACACTTAGCATGCACTACGAATACGATGCACATGTTAAGGGGGAGCTTTTAGTAATGATTAAAAACATTCAAAGTGTAAAACTTTTGATATTTATATCAAACACTTTGAATGAATTTTTTCAATGATTTTGGTTTGTAATGGTGATGGAATACCCTAAAAGACCGACCATGTACTTAATTTTATGGAGTTATAAGGTGGTTAGGTATAGGTATTCAAATCCCATGATCCAGCCAGAACCGGAGGGATCTACCCAGGGATATCTACTAGTTAGTGTAGAAGTCCTTAGGTATGATAAAAGGAGAAAAAGTGAGAAAAGGGAATAATGCCGACTGAGATGGAGCTAACACTGGAACAAACCCAACAAGGTGTTAGTTATGAAGTCTCGGTAAGCATTGAAGGGGTTGAAGAATGAAAAAGAAATGTAAGGATACTCCATACACTTAGGCAGAAACTGAGTCAATACATATGCTGTCATAAACACTTAGGTGTTGTCTGACATTGAAGACAGTCATGGACCCAGTGACGCTATGCACAAACCCCTCCTAGCCACTCAAAGTCGGAAAGACTTTGATCCGCTCTGACTACACCTTAAAATATATATATATAATATAATAAAATATCAATATATAGTAAGAATAGTCAAAAAGCAGAGTCAATGATACCGAGAAGTAGTACTAAAACAAAAGAGCACTATTGAGTCTAGAGCCAAAGAGATCATCCATAAATCTCATAGTCACTTGTCAAATTCTTCTTGTTTAGTCACACAATGTGGAATATGACAAGAAAATTAAAGAGTCATACTCATTATCTAGTGAGACTTTGCCAGAACATCCGAGTGATTTCATATCACATAAAGATGGAAAACCTGCTTTAGCCAACACCCAAACAAGCACATGGTAGTTGACTTGAGCGATTCTATACGAATCAAACTTGTGATCAACTATAAAGAAACGAAGGTGCGATTCTATATAATCAAACATGTTCCCGGATTATGAATTGGCGATTGATGACGATTTATGAAATGATCCCAACACTCTTGATGTGTCACAAAACCACTTTAGTAAGTGACACATCGAGTGATATTCAAATCGCTTTTCTATTGCCAACGTGAGAATAGTAACTCGCATGGTTCCCCTTATCGTGCTGTCTCTTTAACTTCCGGTAATGAGAAACATGTTGATTTTGATGAATCAAATACATATGTGTTTAGTCCAAGATACTATACTCAGCTGGAAATCCTGTCAAGGATATTCTTCTAAATTGAATCTACCTGATCACAGGGTCGTATCCTCACGGATAAAAAAGAAGGTTACTCTAACCAAACACGGGCGAATGACAAAGCCATATTCGTCCCCCCTTTATTGCTAACTATCATTAATGCAGATACATAAAGAAGGTGAGAAAGTTACCTAATCCATCTGGCTCATCAATATTCATAACCACATGCTCATACCCGACCGACAAAACATAAAGACATCATGAAAGCTCAAGTACATATTTCAAGACTTCTGCTACTCTGATACCGAACGTCTTTCTCGAAGTGATGAAGTATTAAATGTAAAGAATTTCAAGAAAGATGCAACATTAAAGCTTTCCAAGTCAACAAATCAAGAATAGTATAAGCATGTCGGTCCAGATGTCACAAGATCACAAGAAGTCAAAGTCACAAGATGGCGAAATGAGATTATGCTTGGTTGATGATCTCATAAGTGCTCAAGATCACATCTCCACTTACAAGTAAAGATAAAAGAACAAGCTCAAGCCTAAAGTCAAAGATTACTACAACATATTCATAAGAGAAAGTCAAGTTTACGAGCTAAAGACTAAGAGATATAGCATAGCATGGTAGGTTTAAATTTTGTAAAATGTAGTGACCTCCCTTAGGGGGAGATTGTTGGAAACAAGAAAAGTATCGGTCAATTCTAACTTGTAATAGTCTTAGCCCGTAGTTTATTATTTGATTAGTCCAGTAAGCTAGTCTGGCCCAACGCCCATGGATGGCTTAGTAAAGCCCATGGCCGGCCATGGTATGTAATATATATACCCTCTCCATGCCTTGGAGAGGGTTGGTTGGTTAGTTGTTTCATTTTCACATTTTCACACACTTAATATTAATATTACTTTCTCTCTCTAGAAACTTTCCAACCCACTTCTCTCTCTAGTTCTTGCATAATATCATTAGAGATTACTATTATTCTTCAATTATATATATATATGTATTAAGCATTTATTATTATTATTTATTATAAAAATATATATATATATATAAATATATAAATAAATATATATATATATATATATATATATATATATATATATATATATGATTTTTATCAAATCAATTTTTGGTGCCGCTGCCGGGGAGGTGTGTGCGATTATCGTGTTTACGTTTGAATATTAGTGTTTGAAGACCCTTCCTCATGAGTTATCGCTTTCATTTGTGAATATTTTCAAGTAATCAAAAATATCAAAAAAATTGAAAAAGCAACAAAATCAACCGTTGTGTCACTTGTAAATTCGGCTCACCTTTAGATTACAAACTATAAGAGAGGTATAAGGAGGGTTGATCCGAAGAACTTCGACCCGAAAGGAGAAGGTTTCTAAAAAGCTTCGCGCTTACCTGCTCCTCCGCTTCTTTGTGCCTTTTCTAAAGAGCTACCTTACACTTGTTCGATTATCGGTTACCAAAAATATTTTTCTTTTTTATGTATTTTGCTATAAATAATCTTCTCTATCCTCTTATTCGTTTAATTCTTATCTTCTCTACCCTCTTATTCGTTTAATTCTTTGACATGTCTTCATATAACCAGCCCCAGTACGAGACGTATTCTTGTGAGTTTTGTGGAAACGATGCTCATTATGGTTACGATTGTCCACCTCAAGTCCTGTTTGTCTAGAATCAGGACCCGTGTTTTAATCAAAACTTTGATAATTTTCCACTAACTTCACCAAGTTTCCCACAATAATTTCTTTTTTGTGAGAAGTGCGAGGGTCCTCATGAGACTTTTCAGTGTCAACCGATGAACCAAAATTTCTATAATTCTGATTCTTCTGGTTTTGACCAATTCTAACCCCTGCAGTATTCCGACGTTCATCAACCTCCTGAAGAGATAAGTATCGAATAATTAAAAACAATGATGCAGTCCTATTGTGATATAATGAGTCAACGACGTGAGCAGGAGGCTATTCTTTTACAAGAGCAGGCAGTTGAGGAAAAACAAGAATTGTTAGCTAAAGAACAGGCAGCTAATCCCTCCGAGCCTTCACTCGTCTCATATTTTTACAATGCTGACTGTGATAATATTAGCACTCCGTCTACTACTTATACTATTCATTTGACCAAAAGTGCTACTATTATTACTAATCCTTCCGAGCTTACGCGATTTATCTATCATAATCACGACATTTTCTATGATGGTGATGATGACAAGGAACTTTTTCCAGATGAAGTTAAAAGAATTCAACAAATTCTTAAAAGGACTTCGTTTGATGCAATCACAACCGAATTTTCGATTACAGATTCTCTAAGTATGGGGGATGAGCATCTTAGCACTATTCTGGAAACGAAATCTGACGAATTAATAAAGTCTAGTGTTGAGAACCTTGTCCCAACCCTAAATGAGTTCGAGGATTTATCCGATATTGAAAGTAAGTGTAATGTGCCCGTTTGTGATGATTTTACAACTTTCTCTAATCATCTCTTTGATGCTGACGATGATTTTTCCTCTAGTGACGACGAGTCATTTTCTGATGAGGACGTTCCGAAGGAAATTTATTCGAACCCTATTTTGGATGAAGAAATCATTTCTACTAAGATAGATCTGCATCACTTTAATGCCGAGTCTGATCTTATAGAATCTTTGCTTAATCGAGATATTTCGATAGTTTCTTCTCCTAAGATCGATTCTCTTCTCGAGTAGTTCTTCGGTGAACTCGCTCATATCGATTTAATTCCACCGGGAATTAATGAAACCTACTTTGATCCTGAGGAAGAAATTCGTCTTGTTGAGAAATTGTTGTATGATAATTCATATCCTCGACCTCTGGAAGAATTTAATTCTGAAAATTCTGATATCGAATCTTTCTCTCCATTTCCTATCCCCGTTGAGGATAGTGACTCTCTTATAGAGGAGATCGATTTATTTCTTACTCCGGATGACTCGATGCCACCGGGCATTGAGAATGACGACTATGACTCGGAAGGGGATATTCTTTTTCTTAAAGATTTTCTTAGCAATGATCCCCTTTCACTTCCTGAAAATAAGTCATTTCACTTTGATCATTATTATGTTCCATCATCCCCTCGTCCTCCTGAGAAACCACCGGATGATGATGATGAGCCCGATACGGGAGTTTTTACAAAAGTGGTGGATGATATTTCTGATAATTTGACAAGAGAACTTTATGTTCATGTGCCTAATGTTTTACCCACCCTTCCCACCCTTTCTCTAATGTTTGATACTTTGCTTCCATTTTCATTCAAAAATGAGGACAAAGTTCATTTCTTATCTCATCAGGGCTTTAAAACTTTCTAGGTCATTTTTGATTTTTCTGAAAGCCCGATGATGATCTATGGAGAGGACATTCCTATCTTGGATGTTCTATTTCTCCATTTCTATCCTCTTTGACCAACTCAAGTATGGGGGATCGAGTCAGGCTCAAGACTCGGTTAACAAAAATAAGCTCTCCGTGGGTGGCAACCCATGCTTATCCTAATAGTAGTATTAAATAAATAAATGTGTTATGAGGAGGCTCGCCTCTTCCTTTCTCATGTTTTGTGGTTTTTGTTTTATTGTCTAGGATTGCCCCGAATTATGAAGCCTCTCGTGCTCGTAGTTTTGTCCTTCGTTCACTCGAGCTTCAATCCTTAGCATGATTATGGGAATCCAATATCCAATCTTATCGACTAACGTTTATCTTTAAGCATACTTAATAAACGGCTTTACATGGAGTCAAAAGCCGAAGGGAGGTCATGGTATTTTTAAAAAGCTTGATAGGATTCTTGCGAATCTTAAATTTTTTGATCATTGGATATTGACTAGAAAGGTCGAAAATGATTGGTTTTCTATAACTACTAAGTTAAAAACAAAGCAATTAAAAACAATTAAAGCACTTAATGATTAACGGGAAACAGATAAAACACGACAAATAAGATAGCCAATCAAATAAGTCCTAAAAATGCAAACTAATTTTCTAAACCTAAATAAGGATAAAGAAGAAATTTAATAAAAAGGAAAATACTTTTTTTTGATATGTTTTTTGAATTTAATAAGAATTAAAAAACTATTTAAAACTAAATAAATCCTAAAAAATATAAAATCAGAAAATAATTGAAATTATATTTTTCCTAGGTAAAATAAGTAAAAGGAAAATTTTAGAAAAAAAGAATTATTATTTTTGGCTTTTTAGATTTAAAGATATGATTTCTCTAAAATTTAAACTAATTAAAAACTTTTAAAAATAATAAAACTATTAAAGATAAAATCCTACAAATTTTATAAAAATTATACTAAATAAAGAAAAATATATCCTAAATTTTTTTAAAAATAAAAGCCCTATTTTTTTACTTTTATTTAAACCTTAAATTAAACTAATTAAAGCAAACCTAATTACTAATTATAAATTAATTAAACTAACTATATTAACTAACTATGACCTAACTCTTGCAAATCCCTAAAGGGACTAACAGGAAAGCTAACTAACTAACAGAGGGACTAACCAAGAAACTTAAAAGTATCAAAGTCCTACCCTGAGGCTAAACCCCCGACACAAAACTAACATCCAAATAAGCCTTAAAAATATTGAGAACACAAATGTGCTTAAAATTAAAAATTATAAAATCTAAGTTGGAATTAAGTTGGTGTGAGAAACTTTTAACAAAGCAAACAATAACTAGAAAACCATTAATAAGCTCTCAAAAGATCTTATTTTATATAAAGTTGTCCTCAGAAAGGTTGGTGTTTGCTTATTTTTACTAGCAGGCAATAATTCAGCTCAAATTAAGCTTAAGTTTAAATTTTAAAAAAGGAAAGGTGTTCTAGATAGCTTTATAAGTTGCTTGAGCTAAAAATGGAGAAAGACAATAAGCTAGAAACTCTTTTAAGCTACTGAAAATGATCATAAAACAAGCAAACTCAGAGATTAAGCCAAATAGCACAAAAACCAATTAAGCTCAAAAGCTCAATAAGCCAATTTAGACTTCAAGCTTTTGCAAACTAGAAAAACAACTAATGAGCTATGAAATTAAGCTATTAAAATAGTTATTACCACTAAGAAATCTAAAATTTAATCACAAAACTTTTACCCTACTGTTTTTGTTTTTCAGGTTTTTTAAGAACTTTTTATTCTTAATTGTAACGATAGTAAACTAATTTGGAAATGAAAATTAAGCCCTAATTTATATTAAGCTATATCTAAACTATATTATACTAGAAATTAAGCTCCTAATTCCTACAAATGCTTGCTTAAAATGAAGCTAAAAAATAGCTTACATACTCAGCATATGCTGAGTATGCAAATCAGTATGTGCTGATGCACTTGGTAAAATGCAATAACTCAAAGTGCAGATATCCTTGAGGGCATAATACCCCCCCCCCCCCCCTGCACTAGACACACACCTTTATGTTAATGAACACAAAGCAAGCAATGTCCAAGCCTTTAATGGCTTAGGATGAATTATCCCACAAACAAGAAGGCAAGGGACAAAGTACCCTGGTGCAGAATCAAGAAATATAAGTTCTAATTTGTTGTAAAATGAAAACTAAACTTTAAAATCTTTTGAAAACTTAATTATTTAAGATAACTCAGCTGAACATAATGAGAACTCCTAGCTACTTTGACTTTATAAGGTCAAAACTCCTAATGCCAAACACTCCTTAAGATAATTGACAGATTTGAAAAGCTTCATGAAATGAAATCTATTTATCAAGAGCCTAACACCAGATGATTTTTAGCTTATAACAAACCTAATTAACTCTAATTAACAACTAATTAAGCAATAATCTAAGATTTAAACTAATTTTCTACTATTTTTGGTTTTTTAAGACTTTAATATGACAAATACTAAGAACTTATGATCTAGACTAAGAAAAATCAAAAACAGATAACAAATTAGGACCTATTAGCTAAAATGATCCACAAATAAGCACTAATAAGCTAACTTAATAAGCAAATAAGCAGATCTAGGATATAAAGCAATAAGACAACTATCTAAGCTAAAAAGCAAGGAAAATAAAGAGAGACTTACTTATTCCTCTAGCTAAACAAGAGGTCCTATTGAAAGGCAGCTACAAGCTCTCCTAACTTCTAAAAAAGCTAGAGTTTAAGTCCCCATAGGAGATCCTTCACTTACTGATCTCTCTTCCAAATAAGCTCATGAATTCGATCCAAAGGTAAATAGAACTTGAGCTGATTTATTGAATTTAAGTATGATAAGAAACAATTTAGCTCAACCTAAGCTTATAGACTTAAGTGAGCTAATAAAGAGCTTATTGAATTAGTAAGCTAGTAGCTTATGATTTGAAAGCTTATGAGATTAAAAAGAGATTAAGATAAAAGGAAACTAAATTTTATTGAATTAAACTTGATTACATTACAAAAAGCTGGAATTGAAATTACATTAAGCTAAAACATGAAAATTTAAGCTAAAATTAAAGCTACCCTAGAAAGCTACTACTCCCAAAAACTCCCAAAAAAACTCCTAAAAAAACCCCCCTTTTATGTGTGAGGATGAGCACTAATTAATCGCTTGGAGGAAGCTTCTAGGTCTTCAGTCTGTAGACGCGCCCTCTATATCTTAACCATCAATATTTAATCATTTGAGCTTAAATAGTCTCATCAGTTTGAATCAAATTGTGTATGATAGAAAGGATTGCACGTGTCATGTCTTTGATGTGACATTGTGTAGATGTTAGTGAGGTTATTGTAAAAATCCCATCAACCCTTGTGCTTTCACCATTGCTGACGTGTGATCCTCACTTGAGTGATTAGTGAGAGCCCTTTGTTTTGACTAATTTCTCCTTGCTATCTTGTAAATGAGCACTTGAATTACCTATCTTGCCCATCAATTTTGGAAAGCCCTTTTTGTTCTATACAGGGGTGAAATGTAGGTGACGATGAACAGTGAATGGCGCCATTTTTATTTTTAACTGAGTTTGGGTGAAAACGGTTATAAGAGTTTGGGGTAATGACATTTTTGGTCCCTCTCAATTCTTTGTCCAATTTTAGTGTAAAAGGATTTTTGGAAATGGCAAGAGTAGTCCTTGTGGTTGTTTATAAAAGGTGTAGTGTAAAAAAGGTTTAGGAAATAGCAAGAATGGTCCCCTGTAGTTTAGTTGGGACGTTTCTACTTCACTTGGGAATGTGTGTTCGCTGTGTGAAACTGTGATGGACTCGCATGAGCATATTTTCTTTGAATGCTCTTTTTCTCAAGGAATATGAGACTTTTTTCATGCACTTTTAAGAAGTCCAAGGATGGGGAAAGAATGGCGAAGCTTTGGGATCTCCCTGAAGCGATTTTTCGTTAGCTTGGTTTATGTATTTCTTGGTTTGTTTATGCACCATTAGGTGGTTTTTTCCTATTGATGTTCTTGGTTTTGTAATTAGTTGTTAGGTGGTTTATGGCATGTCATAATCTCCTACGGAAGTTCAAGCTTAGTCTTGAGGTTAATGTGGTACTTCAGCCACATTCCATTGTACTGAACTGATTTTTTGGTGTAATATAATTTACCAGGGAGGATTGAATCCCTTTTACACAAAAAAAATAAACGGCTTTAGATTTACGTAGAGACCCTTCTTAAAACATTGAGAACAATGTTCAATTCTAGTAAGGGGGGATCTATCGATTTGATTGTGCCTGCTGTCGTTGTTTTCACGTAATCTCGTTTTTACCATCAAAATTCCAAAAAATGAAAAAATTTAAATTTTTTCAAAATGAAAATAAGTGTTTTATCACAATGTTGACTTTCCTGCTGGGTAGAATAAGAATAAATTTTGACTCGATCGAGCGTATTAAGCTCTAGCTTGCTCCTTAACTTTTAGACTAAGCATTCACAAATCTTTTTATTAAAGATTTTAAATTTGCGAAGAACGAGAAATGATAGAGTTAATTATGAGTAAGATGCTAAACAAGGATTAGTTGGAAATCTTAAGAGCTCATAAGTGTAGTTTGTGGCTTTTTTCTCCCATAAGCTTCTAACCGGACTAATAATACGTGTTCTTCTCAAAAATTAAACTTAAATCAATAATTTTCGAATTTAAAATTTATTTAGTCTTAGTTCAAATTTATACTTAAATTTTCTAAAAAGTAATTTTCTCTATATCATGGTAATATAAAGTGTAAAAAAAATGAAAAATGAGGTAATAATAATCATATAAACTGTGGGCTAATAAAAGTTTACTGCATCTTGCCGGCTCACAACCGATGTTGTAGCCTTCTAAATAAGGCACATAGTTCTATTATGCCTGGCCACCTGATGAAATTTGCCTGGCATCTTGCCTAAGCTCAACAACCGAGATGGTTCAGCTTCTAAAAGGTCGAGATTTCCTTATTTAAAGATCATATTTATTTTAAGTGTAATAAATGTATTTAAATAAATAAGAGGAAAATCTCTTTTCTTAATTTAAATATGCTTTGCATTAAGACAAATTGCCTTTATAAGTGTTACTCGGTCTCTTTTCTAAATAAATTTATGTTATAAACGTGAAATCCAAGGTTTTTGAAACCGACAGAGAGACTGTGAGTCTCGATACTAGTCTTTGTGGGGTGTCAAATAAGCCTTGTCACATTGCCGCAAGTTGGAAAGTTGCCAAGACAAAGTCGCTACATGATGATCTCGCCTGTCAAACGTCATTACTCTTGGTGGAACAGAAAGCATATAGAAATTTTGCACAACCTCGATATCCATGGTTTAAAATTCGAAACGAGCTCGATTCACCTAAGATATCATAATTTCAGTCTGGAGTGAACTAGTTTACAAATTGATAAATATATGAAGTTGTGAATTAACCATCTTAACTTATCTTTAACGTGATTTTGTTTTTAATGCTTGATGTTTGGGACTATGTATAAAATTCGGAACGATGAATTTATCTCTTTTTGGGCATTTTAAAGAATAAGTACTTCTATTCCAGACCCTAAAGTTATGAGAAATAACGAAACTTCCAACATTCTAGTTAGAAAATCTAGACAAAGGGCTAGAATATAAAAAAAATATATGTGGAGGTAATCTCTAGTATTTAGATTTATAAAATGGTCAAAACGGGCTTCCTGCTCAACAAAGCTATTGATTCTTAATTCCCTTGATGACTCTCGTCTCTACTTCAGGTAGATTAGTCAGGGGACTTCAGTTGAGATTCTAGGGTTTTCTAAAGTCTAAAGTGTTTACTTATGGCATTGCGTGAGGACACGACAATAGTTTAGTATGGGAGATTTTGGTATGTGCTTAATTACACATACCTTTTACATATTAAAACGAGCCTAAATGACCAAAAACATATATAAAATGCCAAATATATGCTTGTTTTGCTTTATATAATGTGCAGGTATCGAATATTCACTAAAGGACAAAAACGAAGCCAAAACCAACAAAACCGAGCTCGAGAATGGATAGAACATGAAAAGTCAAAGTCAAAGTCAAAATCAAAGATCGAAGCTGAGGACGTGTGCATCTTAAATGGACCAACCCACACCCAGTTAATGAGCCGAGTCAGCCCATTAAGCTTTTCTATTAAACCAATACCTTTAAAAAGTCCAAATCCAAAACCATTCCTAACCCGGCCCAAAAATTTAAGCCCATTAGCTTAACCATTCACCCCGTTAACCCTTAACTATAACACCCTATTTCCCTTTACACTGTTAGTCCTTATGGACTAACATAGCTAGTCCTCATACCATCACACCGTTAGTCCTAAACCTAACAAAACCCTAACTTCGTTAACCCCTTTATCCCAATAAACCCAAAACTCTTTACCCGCCAAAAATCCCAAGCACTATTCATTATCTCTTTCCCTCTTTTTCTCTGCAACTAGATAAACCCATCACTTTCCCCCCTCAACCCCACTTCACAAACAGCCAAGACACGTTGGCAATCCCATGGTGTTTAATTGGTCAAGTGAATCAAGGGCTCAGATGGATCAAAGATTAGGGCAGTCCGGATTGGAAGGCCGGGATTAAAGACGAAGGCACCCTCACTCTCTCCTCACAGAAGTAACACAAGAAGCACAACCAAGCACCTTAGTTTTCTTCTATAAATAGATTAGGTTTTCTTTTGTAAAAGTCATCTAGTGTAATTTAGTTTTAGAAGTAGTGTATGTTTAATTTCCTGTCATTTTTACAGCTCATTTCTTATTGCTTATTGTATTTTTCATTTTCAAGTATTGTAACCCTTTAAAAGTTTAATGAAATTTTGTTTTTCTACTTAAATTTGTCTTTAAAATTCTGTTAACTGCTTTGTTGTTATCTAAATGTCATCTTAATAAAGCTCTTATAATATGTTTTACTCAAACTTTACTGTTTCATCAAGTTATCCAGTCTTAAAATACCAAAGCTTAATATTATGGATGATAAGCCAAAAAGGGACGGGCTTATGGACTTACCAGCTTGTTTAATACAAGCTGGAGCTTGTTAGATAAGCTCTATTGAGCAGTTTTGCCCTATTTTGAGCAAAGGCAATTGTAAGTCACTTTTCTATTTTCTAGCTTATTTCATTGTTTGCTTATTTGAACTGCTTATTTTCTGCTTTTTACTGCTTATTGTTGCTTATTGGGTCTCATTTATGCTTTCTAGATGTAGTTTTTAGCTTTCAAGTCATTGGAATGTGTTTTCTTAAAAAACTGCCTTGTATTGCCTAAAACTGCTTATTATGCATCTGTTTATTCTAGTGCTTATTTCCCTGATCTTATTGCTTATTCGACCTTAAATATCATGTTTGTTCATCTGTTTTCAAAAATCTATGTTTATTAAGGTCTGTTTTTGTTTAAAAATTGTTGCTAAAGTTTTAAAGGGGTGTTTGGGTCAAGCACCCTTAACATTAGTTAAGGTTGCTTAGGTAGTTTTTGGTTATTAAGTCAATTTCAATAAGCTCTCATTTAGTCTCAGTATGAGTTTTAATAAGCAAAAAATAAGTTTTAACAAGTTTAGTAGGTTTTTCATTATTTGTCAAAAGTTTATAATCTAAAAATTTATTTATTAGCTTAGTTCTGGTAGTTCCTTAAGTATCCATTTGAGTTGTGGTTTTTGTTATCAAATTGAGTTCAATATGCATCATTTTAAATTTGTTTTGACTCATTTGTTATTGGCATAGTCTCTAAACCATTTTAGCTCAAAGTCAGTCAAGCCTAGTTAAGTTTCAGGTTGTTCTTAAGTGCCTAAATATGTAGATCATTTGTAGTTAAAGTCTAACTGTTTTTAGATTAATGGTTGTTAAAATAAGATCATCAAAGTCTTTTCTCAGTCTATTTCAAGTTTTCACTTTGGCAAAATAGATTTTAGAGTCTTAAACCTTAGGTTGCAAGTTGGTAATTTTACCCTTCAAAAATGAGCTTAAATAACCAAAAACAGACAAAAACTGCCAAATATATGTTTGTTTTGCATTTGTATTGTGCAGGAAACGGATATTCAAGAAAAGGAACAAAAAGAAAGCCAAACACAAACAAATCCAAGCACGGGAAGGAAAGGACCAAGTCAAGTCAAAGTCTATAGTCATCCGCTTAAAGAAAATACAACTTGAGGGGCTAAAACTGCCAAGCCTAAAGTTGTATTACAAAAGATTAAAAAGACAAGGGTCAAAGTTGCCAACCAAGTAGATATTGCATTTAAGTTATACATCTTCAGGGGACCAAACTGCTAACTCCCCCAAAAGCTCATTCTTTGGTGTCCGGCCGCGCGAGGGAGAACCCAGTTACAACTGGTATGTCGCCCCATACCTTCTCCTCTGCAAAACCACTTCTCTCCCTAGCCAAAATCATTTCATCCACCCTACTACCACCCCCCCCCCCCCAGTTGTATAAAAGCCATGTTGGCAATCCCTCACCTTTCCCAAGTATCTTCAATGGCTAAGATTTGACTCCAAAAACACAATGAAATCAAAGGCTGGGATCTTGCTTTTGGATTTCACCTCACACTACAAGCACACTTGGTTGTACTCTCAAAGTAGCACAAGCGCAAGTCCAAGACTTCGGATATAAATAGAGCTTCTTGTAAGCCTTTGAGGCATCTAGTTTGAAATAAGTTATTTAGTTTTTAGTAATCAGTAGTTTTTAAAATAATTTTTAGTTTTTAAGTCATTTACAGCCTTTACTTTCAGCTTTGTAACATTTTCAAGTTTTAATGCAGTTTGAGTTTTCCAAGTCAATTTACCATTTCAAGTGTAAGTTTTCTTCATTGTGTTGTTTTTGTGTTAAAAAGCTCTCACACAGCTTTGTTAAAATCTGCTCTAATAAGTAAGTTTAAAAAGTTAAGTAGTTAAGAGAAAATCACAAAAATCACTCTCAAATATACCACAACTGTATGTATTGGATGATAAGCCAGTTCTGTATGGCATTATGGACTCTCACTACAATGTTTTTATACAAGCTAGAGCATGTAGATTGTTGATTTAACCCTGTTTTGAGCAAGGTGTTGATAAGGCTCTCTTTTCTCACTTTACTCAGAACTGTTAGTTTTCATTGTTAGCACTGTTGGTTATTAAGTAAATACTGCTAGACCAATTCCATCTATTTAAGTTGCATTATTATGGATTGAAATTTGCTTATAAGTGTATACGTTTGTTATTTGATAATCTGTTTTTAAATTAGATTTTGAAATAAATAAATGATTTTTTTAAAAGTTGGAAGCTTTTTGGAACAAGCAGGTACAATTCTAAGTTAGTACTGCTAGTTCATTTTAGGAACAGTACTAACTCCCCACTAGCAGTACTAACTCAAGTTCGTACTGTATGTTTACTTTTTGGAACATCACTAACTTAATCACTACCAGTACTAACCCCAGTTAGTACTGTTATCTTAAATGTTAGTACTGATTGTTTTCAACTTAGCTAATCAGCTTATAATTTCTGCATATATAAAGATTTCCTTAGCCTTTGTAGAGTAGATTAAACCATTTTCCTTTACTGTCTTTCGGGTAACTTATTAAGACCTTATTTCCCTTTCATGAATATTTTCAAGAGTTTATCAGTTTTATTTTCTAGCTTATTTATCATTATAATCTATTCTGGTTGCTTAATCTTATCGCTAATGCATATTATGGTAGTTATAATTATCTGTTTTAAGCTTACTTTGCTTATTTTCTTATTTCATAGTTTTGCTTAAGCTAACTGAACTAACCTTTAGCCTAGCAGTAAACTACTTCAAGTTAGTACTGTGTATATAAAACTGTTAGTACTGCAGTTAAGTACTGTTGTGGCTTATACTTATTTTAATTTAGCTTAATTGCTTTTTGTATTTGCTTATTTAGAGTTAGTTTAGCTTATTCGATTTGTCTTAAGTTTAATTTATCTTATTAGTGCCTTGGTGTAGAAGTTTTAATCGTTTTTGCCTTTTCTAGTTTTGATCCTTGTTCCAGCTTATTTATCTTTGCTATTTTTATGTGCTTTTGCTTATTTTTATTGGTTTTAGTGCCTAATCATTCCTTGTGACATCCAGACACAAATCATCAATCGTCTTGCGATTTTCCATCTCTAGCCTCGTTGGGACATAACGACCCGGGAACACTCTGTACTGCTTCCGGTTTTCTTGGTCTCGCGGATCCTGATCCTTGAGTTTATTTATTTATATATATATATTTAAAGGGTTGGTTTCTGCGAACCAAGTCTTAAACCTTAGGTTGCAAGTTGGTAATTTTACTCATGAAACTCAAAAGCAAGTAGGATAAACTGCCACCTTCATTTCATTTTCCTAGTTTATTTTCTAAAACCAATTATCTTTCTTCAGCTTACTTTTGTTATTCGAGTATAATACCTTATCTACTTTCAGTTCTTAGCTTATTCTAAATGCTTATTTGTTCTTAATTTTAGCCTAAAAGTAGTGGTTTTAACTGAAAAACTGTTTGATTAAGTTTTCTGTTCTTTTAGCTATTTAATGCTTTTCTAGTTCACTTTACTTAGCTTATTTGTAGTCCATATAGCTTATTAGGTATAGGTGTTAGTATGTTTCAGCTTATTTACTTTACTTATTGCTTATTTAGTCTTTAAAAGTTCAAGAAAGTTTTGTTTTAAATCCAAGTTTTAAAAAACCAAAATTGTTAACTTAATTTAGCTTATTCCAGCTTAATAATAAGTTTTTATGAAAAGTGCTTTCATTAAAGTTGCTTATTTTAGTGTTATAAAACTTTTTCAAAAAGAAATTTAAAAAAAATGCTATGCCGTATAGGGAAGCCCCAGGTTTGAACCCGGGACCTCAGCCTTAACTGCATAGCATTTAACACTACACTCTGCTACCACCACTGCCCTTGGGTCTTTTACGTCTAAGCTTGCTTTTATTGTCCTTTTAACCTTTAGTTAGCAGTTTTGCCTATAAGCTCTTTAGAGCTTATTTCCAGCTTATATAGATAAGCTGGTTGGCCTATTTTATTTTTCTTAGGATCTTCATAGTCTAAAGTAATTTCTGTAATTTTTTCAGAATTTTGAAAATTAGTTTAGTATTTTTAATTAATTTTTTAGATTAAATCAGTTTTTAATTCATAATAAATAAAATAAAAGTCAAAAAAATATAATTCTTTTTTCTAAAATTATTTTTTATCATTTAGGACCTTTAAAAATTAAATTTTCTTTTGTAGGGTTAAAATTTTATAATTTAGGTTTTTAAAGCTCGGGTTTAGGATCCCGTTATCGTTTTTGTATTTTAGCCTTAATTGCTTTCGTTTTTAGCTTGCCTATATTCGTTTTTGCATGTTATTTGTAGAAATAGAATTCAAATCAAATATTTGATCAGTCAAACACGCGATCACGAACTTAATCACGATTCTCAATTCACGCCTCGTCGAGAAATGACCCAGGAAGGTGATAAGTGTAAAATACACATATCCGTTTATACCTAAAATAACCCAATTAAACCTAAAACAGACCAAAAATAGCAAAAATATGCTTGTATTTGTGTTTTTTGTGTGCAGGTATGGATGAGTCACAAATCAGAAGAAAACAGTCAAAAACGAGCAAACACCGACACGAGAATCAAAAGAGTTCAAAAAGAAGCCAAAGGATCAAAGCCGAAGCCAGAAAAGCCAAGCCTCAGTCAAAATCAGCCAAGAAAAAATCAAAGTCAGTCAAAGATGGTCAATAAAAGTCAACAAAACCCAAATCCCTAGCCCATGACCTTTTATAACAACTCCAAGGACCAAACTTGCACTTTCCCAAAGTTATTTATAACTAGAAAAAGAAGAAAGGAATGAAAGGGACTGAAAGTGTCAAAAGGCCAAAGTTATAACAGTTTTAACTGTCACAATTTGGGCGCCAACCCTTTTACTATTCACCCATCGTCCCACTTTCACCCTCAGTTAAAAAACAAGGGGCAAATAGAAATTTAAGGGTGCTTAGGTCAATTCAAGTGATCGTTTACAAGATGGCAGGGAGAGATTAGTCAAATCAATGCTCTAAGTATCCCTCTATCAAGCTTATGCCACGTAGCAATGGTTTTGAGGAAGCACAAGTAAAGGATAGATTTTACACTAAACTACTCACAAAAGAAACACAAGCTGTCATAATCAAAGAATGACAGCTTGGCAATCTTCAGAGTGTCCACAAATCATCCAACGGCCAAATAGAATCTCAAATGATAGACAGAAATGACTGTGAGAGTTGAAAGTTTGGAAGCAAGTCAAGAGGCTAGAAGGATCCAAGGCAACCTATAAATAGGCCTCACCTCTCAACACACGGCAGTATTTTTTTAGTAAATTATTAGTGTAGCTTAAATTTCCGTATATTTCTTTAAATGTAAATGTTTCTTAAAATGTTTTTGTAATCTCCTGTTTTAAGTAATTGTAATCAGTACTTTCATTAATGAAATTATTTAAGAGTCATCTTTATAAGCTACCTTTTACTTTTACTTCAATAAGCTTCACATTAATAAGCCAAAATTGTCTCAATAAGCTAATAAGCTCATTTAAGCTCTTTCAGTCTATAAGCTGAAATAGAGCTTATTTTAATTTAGTATTAATCTTACCTAAACCCTAAACCAGTTTAACTTACATTTATAATGGATTCTATTGGATAAGAGCTTTTTGGAAGGGGATCTTAAATTGGAAAGAGATCCCAAGGACTTTAACCCGTAGCTTAACTAAATAAGCCTAGGGAGCTTGTAGCTGTCTTTATTAGGTCCCTTTTTTAGGCTAGAGGAGTTATTAAGTTCTCTTTCATTTCCTTTTATTCTAGCTTTAATAATGATCTCATTGCTTTCTATATTTAGATCTGCTTATTTGCTTATTAAAGTTGCTTATTAGTGCTTATTTGTGTTAAGTATTAGCTTAATAAACCTAGATGTTCATCTATTTTTGCTTTTGTTAGTTTAGATCTTTGATTTTCAAATTTTTGTCATAAAACTCCTAAAAAGCCAAAAATATTAGATAGCATAGTATTAATCTTATGTTTCCTGTCTAGTTATATATTAGCTGTAATTCATGTTATTAAGCTTATTTTTGAAGTTTAAATCCATCTGGTAGTTAACACTTGTTCATTAAAGTCACCTTTAAAAGCTTTTCTCAATCTGTCATAGTTTTTAAGAGGGTGTTTGTTTTAAGTCTATTTTGAACTTTAAAAAGTCAAAAACTGATTGTCAATTTTTTCTGAGTCACTTGTGTTTACCTTTAAGACAATTAGTAAAAGAGTTTTTTAATAATTAGATTGTGAAATTAAAAAGTTATGGTTTATTAATGTTTATTCTAGCACCAGGGAACTTTCTTAGAATTTCACTTTGTGCAGTTGTTGATTACTAAGCCCTCCTACGCTTAGCTTGCTTTGAACTTTGTTTATACAAACTCTATTTTGAGTGTGTCTTAGTGCAAGGATTTCCCTTAGTGAACCTGCACTTCATTGGTTTGCATTTGTCCAAAATGACCAGTAAAAACTAAAAATTAGTACTGCTGTCACTAATTTAGTACTGCTTACCTTTGGCTTAATTTTTTAGTTGAGTAAAAGCAGGATTTAGGTTTTGTTAAATTCAAGTTAGAAGTAAATCTATATATAGCTAGATTTAAGTTTAGATTAAGTTTACATTTAACACTGCTTAATTCTTAGCCATTTCAGCTTTTTTAAAAAAAAGAACTTTGCATCAGCAGTACTAAGTTAGTTAGTACTGCTGATATTCAAATCCCAATTTAAGCCAGTAATTGTAGGATTTAATAGCTTATCTTTTAGCATCTTTTAGTCTAGTTATAGCTTAATATAGATTAGGGCTTAAATTTAATTTTCTAGCTTATTTACCTAGCTTAATTTAGCTGTCAAAATCAAAAAAATACAAAAAAAAAAAAAAACAACAAACATACTTAGAAATTTTAAGGTTTTAATTTGTTAATTTAGCTTATGGGTCTAGATTTTATAGCTTAATTAGATAGATTATAAGTAGTTTAATAAGTCCTTAAAGTTTTAGAGTCTAGTTTAGCTTTTTAAGCTTTTAAGCTCATTTGGATTTTGTGCTAACTTGCTTATTTTCTGAGTTTGCCTTATTTTCAAAGCTCAATTAGGTTGGGTTAAAAGTACTTCTAGCTTGATGACACTAGCCCCTACATGCCATTCATAAGATACCAAGCATCTCATCAAGACCTTCACTAGAACTATTTTCCTTTTTCACATTAAGCTTAATTTGAGCTTATTATAGCTGTTTTGGTAAAACTAAGCCCAAACCCCTAGTTTCTGTAACAGCTTATTGAGAAGCTCTTTTAGAGCTTATCTTTGAGTTTCAGACCATAGTGCTTTTGTTAAAGTTGTTCTCCCTAGTTTATTTTATAAATTTGCTTCTTTAAGTTTTTGCTGAAAAGCACTTTTAGTTTCACTTAATCTTTAAGCCTAAAATGGACTTTCGTTGTTATCGGGGTAGGACCTCAGGGACCATTCTTGTAATTTTCCTGTTTTAGTTGTTTCTCAGTTAGTCCTTCCCGTTAGTTAGCTGGTTACTCAGTTAATCCTTAAGTCTTTTACACAGTTAGTCCCTAAGTTAGTCTTTAATTAGTTTTATTTAGTTTTAAGTAATAATTAGGGTTAGTTTTAATTAGATTAATTAAACTTTTATAAAAAGATAAAAATTAGGGCTTTTATTTTTATAAAATTTCTGCACACTTTCTTTATTTAGTGTAATTTTTATAAAAATTTTTAAGACTTTATTTTTAATAATTTTATTATTTTTATAGTTTTTAATCTAAAAAGCCAAGAAAAGAAAAAAAATGTTTTTCTTTTTCCTAAAAATTTTCTTTTATCTTATCTTAGGTTTAGAATTTTGGTTTACATTTTTAGGGGTTAACCTTAGTTTACTTGCTTAATTGTCACGATTTATTTGTTTCCAGTATTTGTTTAATTGTTTAAATTGCTTTTATTTAGTAGATATAGATTATCAAAAATATCTTTGCTTTATTCAAATCAGAATCCAAGCTTAAACGAGGTTTCAATTTCACTAGTCGTGTGGGAAAAGACCGGGTTTGAAAATTTTTTCATATTTTGCCCGGTTTAATATACGTATTATATATTATATTATATATATTTTTGAGAGTGAATTTTCCTTAGGGAATTTCTTAATTGCTCTTTGAATTAATATATTATATATATATATATTTTAAGGTATATAAAATTTTACACACCAAGTTTTTGGCGCCGCTGCCGGGGACTAGTGTTTAAGATTCCTACGTTTTGTGTTTGTTGATTTGGTTTGAAGATCCTTTCACCCTCGAAAGTTTCATTTTTGTTTTATAATTCAAAAATCCAAAAAAATCATAAAATATAAAAAGTAGAAATATATATATATATATATATATATATATATATATATATATATATATTCCTTTTCTTTTTAGTATAAATAAAAGATATAAAAAATAGAAAAATCAAAAATATAAAAAAATTGTCCTTTTAAAAAAAAATAATAAACAAAGTTGGTAATCGAACACCAACATATAATATCTTCTATTGAGATATTATCATTTCAATTTCCGGTGAACTTGCAATTGTTCCCAAATCGTAATCAAAGATATAAAAACACTTCAATTTTGTGTCTCTACCCTAGAGTACGGCTCACCTTGAAAAGTAATTTTCAAGAGCTACCGTGAAGTAGTTGATTATTTGGTTTAAGTCTCTTTCGTGTAACCGTTAAAATTCATTGTTAAAAAAAATTAGTATAAAGTTTTGCTTTTGTGATTTTTAGTTTTTTCTTTTTATGCGCACTCGTTCGCAATCTCGAAGACGTCGACAACAACAAAATCTTCCGGTTGAACCAATTGTTGAACAAAACGTTGTTCCAATGGCCGACAATCGAACAATGGCCCAATGTTAAACAAGCACACCATCGAGGGATATGAAGATGCTATAGTTGTTCCACCGATCAATGCTAACAATTTCGAGCTTAAGCAACCTTTAATCAATCTTGTGCAAAGTAATAAGTTTACGGGTAGACAAGACCCTCACAATCACCTTCGATTTTTTAACAAGGTCACTTCAACGTTTAGACATCCAGAAGTTCCGAACACTTCGGTAAAGCTGCATTTCTATTACCTTTTCTCTAGACGTTGAAGCCCGATATTGGTGTAGAACACAGGAACCTCCTAGATCAATTCTCACATGGACACCTTGTTTCAAAATTCCATAAAAACCAATTCTCCCCACCATCGAAATCAACTTACCTATCCGAAACAAAATCACACCAATTATTGCCAAGAACCCAACAAACCTTTAACGAAGCAGGGAAAACGTTTTAAAAGGACTCCTTTGTCAATGTCCTCACCATGGCTTTTCAGAACTTCACCAACTCGATACTTTTTACAATTCTTTGAATTCAAACGATCAAGATGCCTTAGATTCCGCCGCGGGTGGCAATTTCTTAGACAAAATGCCTCAAGAAGGTTTAGCAATTATTGAAAGCAAGTCAAAAGTTCGTTACTCCCCCCAAGGAGCCGTGCTAGTGAATTCCAAAGTGATTACGGATGCTCCTCTTTCTAATTCTTCACCTTCTAAAAATTCTTTCGATATGCAACAAATAGCCGCTTCTCTCGAGGATAAGATGACTATCAAGATGAACAAGATGTTGAATGAAATGAAAGCTTTAGTCATTACTACTCCTGCATTCCCCAAGCACCCGTCAAGTCAGTTGAGGAAGATATGTGTCACTTGTTGATCGTAATCACCATTTTAAACCTTTGTCCTAACTCGAGTGGAAATGATTTTCCCGTCTTTCATTGACAATATCCAACAATATCAACAAACCGCAAGCCTTTGGCCAATTTTGCTCCAAGAAACCACCTTTCCAAATTGGCAAGTCAAATGAAAACCACCTGGTTTCATCAAAACCGAATGTCCAAAACAACAAAACCGTTATCAAGGAACCATTCCTAATTTCAAACCAAAACCGTAGAGGAAACTTTAATCAAAACCGTCAAAATAACCAAATCAAATTATCATGCACCACCAATCAACCACCAATCAATCAAGTTTTACCATTAACCAACCCAACAAATAGTGTATTTGTAAAACGATTTGAAAGCTAACTTCAACGCTATCGATGCAACTCTTCTGAAAGAATGTCAAATCAGAAATCAAGGATTTGCAAAAAATCAAATGACATATGTTAGCAAGTTTGTTAACAAGTCTTTGCAGCAAGTTTATGATTTAGGACAATACCAGATCAACTTCAAGTTCAAGTTCTTTACCGTAGCAATATACCATTCCAAACCCCGAAACGAAGCCAAAGTCAAGTACAAACTCGTAGTGGTGATTTCATACAATGGATCTCCGAGTTCCACCACCAGGTGGTGGAAAAGGAAAAGTGAGTGACAAGGATACGGAGCTACCAAGCACCAAAGACATCCAACCTCCTCCATTAGTCCAAGAACAAACCTGATTCGTATGATAGTATATATATATAAAACAACTCAAATGCAAATCTCAACCAAATGCCCTTAACCAAGGCAAAAGGTCAAAATCTACACAAAGAGATAAATATATAAGAATCAATAATAAAAAGATTCCGGAAGAGATATTCCCGGGTCGTATGTCCCAACAGGACTGCAATTGAAAGTAATCCTCTTTTGATGAGAAATTGCATGATGAAGAATATATGATGGAAACACAGATGTATATTACACCTAAGATTAATATAAATAAAACTTAATTAATCTACGGGAAAACAAGCAAAGGAAATGGGGATCTTAAAAACTACGGGAAACAAAATTAGTTAATTATGGATAGAACTTAAACTACGGGGAAGCATAATTAATTAATGGGAAATCCTAAAATTAAATCTAAACTAAATACGGGGAACAGAATCCATGTAATCGGGAAACCTAAATATTAAAAATTAAGAAAAAAAATGCGTAAGATAAATTAAAAAATCAAATTAAATTCTAATTAAGTTAATTTTGAAAAACTAAATAAAACTAGAACTCAAACAGAGGTCGTATGAATTGCAAAACGAAAAAGAAACGTAAACGCACCCGGTAAAGCGGGTCTAAGACTGAAAATTTAAGAAAAATAAGCCTATACTAACTTGATATATTTTTCCTAGACACTAAATGACAAAAAAAATTTTCAATAAAAAAGAAAAATATTTTTTTTATTAATTTTTAGATTATTTAATGATTTTTTAAAGATAAAACTAATTAAAACTAAGAAAATAAAAAAGACAAAAAATAAAAAGTTATAAAAAATTCTGAAAAAAACAATTAAATAAAGAAAAAATTAAACAATTCAAAAAATATAAAAATGCCAACCAAATTTTACTGTTTTAAATAAAAATTAATTAAACAATTATTAATTAAACCTAATTATATTAATTAAATTAAATAAACTAAAACTAAACTAACTGTTTGTTAAAAACAAAAGTACTAACAGTGAAAAGGACACAGAGGACCAACTTCCAATTGGCAATAAGTTCAAATCAAAACCGCCTCAGGTTTCAAATCAACCGAATGTCCCAAAACAAGCAAAACCGTTGAGTCAAGAACAAATTCTAATTTCAACCAAAACCGTGGAGGAAACTTTAATCAAAACCGTCAAAATAACCAAAATCAAATTTATCAAGCTCCACCATACCAACCACCAATCAATCAAGTTTTACCTTACCAACCTCCAACAAATAGTGTTTTGAAAACGGATTCGAAAAGCTACGTCCAAAGCAATCGATCAATCTTGAAGAATTGCAAAAACAAAAATCAACATAGCAAAATCAAAATGACAAATGTTTACAAGTTTTGTATAACAAGTCCTTTGCAGCAATTGATGATTTTAGGCAATACCATCAACCTTCAAGTTCAAGTAACTTACCTATCAATAACCATTCAAACGCCAAGAAACGAAGCCAAGGCAAATACAACTCGTAGGTGTGTTTCATACAATGGATTCCGCTTCCACCACCGTGGTGGAAAAGGAAAGTGAGTGACAAAGGATACGGAGCTACCAAGCACCAAAGACATCCAACCTCCTCCATTAGTCCAAGAACAAACCTGATTCGTGTGATAGTATATATATATAAAACAACTCAAATGCAAATCTCAACCAAATGCCCTTAACCAAGGCAAAATGGGTCAAGAATCACAAACAAAGAGATTAAATATATAAGAATCACAAAAAAAAAAAAAAAAAAGATTCAGGAAGAGATATTCCCGGGTCGTATGTCCCAACGAGGCTGGCAATGAAAGTAATCCTGGTTTGATGAGAAATTGAATGATGAATAATATAGAAGGAAACACTGATGTAATACAACTAAGAATAATTTAAATAAAACTTAATTTAATCTACGGGAAAACAAGCAAAGGAAATGGGGATCTTAAAAACTACGGGAAACAAAATTAGTTAATATGGATAGAACTTAAACTACGGGAAGCATAATTAATTATTGGGAAATCCTAAAATTAAATCTAAATTAAATACGGGGAACAGAATCAGGTATCGGGAAACCTAAATATTAAAAATTAAGAAAATAAATGCTAAATTAAATTAAAAATCAAAATTAAATTCTAATTAACTTAATTTGAAAAATAAAGAAAACTAGAACTAAAACGGAGGTCGTTTGAATGCTAAACGAAAAGAAACGGTAAAAAACGCACCCGTAAAGCGGTCAAGACTGAAATTTAAGAAAAATTAAGCCTATACTAAATTTTATATTTTTCCTAGACACTAAATGACAAAAGAAAATTTTATAAAAAAGAAAAATATTTTTTTATTAATTTTTAGATTTTTTATGATTTTTTAAAGATTAAAAACTAATTAAAACTAAGAAAATAAAAAAAGACAAAAAAAACAAAAAGAAAAGACAACAAAAGATAAAAGTTATAAAAATCTGAAAAAAATACAATTAAATAAGAAAAAATAACAATTCCAAAAATATAAAAATGCCCAATTTATAACTGTTTAAATAAAAAGTTAATAAACAATTAGAAATAAACTCTAATTTATATTAAATTAAATTAAACTAACTAAAGCTAACTGTTGTTAAAACTAAAGGACTAACAGTGAAAAAGGACACAAGGACTAACGGGGTAACAGGCTAACTAACCACAGGGACTAACAAAGGTAACTACAAAAGAGAAAATTACACAATTGGTCCCTGAGGTGGACCCCGATTACAAAGATAGTCCTAAGTGCTTATTATCAAAAAGCTATAAAAGCAAAGTTGTTAAGGGGCTTAAGGGGAGCATTTTTCATAAAAGGTGCACAAGCTGAAAGGGTCTAAATAAGCTAAAAAAGTGAGCTTAATGGGCTGACAGAACTTGATAAGCTTATGAGCTTATTTTACTTGGCTTTTTGGGATTTAAGCCAACAAATAAGCTAGAAACTAGGGGGATAGATAAATAGGGAGAGGGGAGTCCTAAATATAAGCTAAGGTATCTAGATTAAGCCCTAAATAAGCTGAAAGGAAATAAGCTATATTAACAGTTTTAAATAAAGAAAACAGAAAAAGGAGAACTTTAAAGCTAGATTTAAGCTAACCTATAAAGGGAGATAATCTATAAAGTTTGGGGACTTAAAGGGCTACCTATAAAGCAACAATAAAAGCTAAAAAGAAAACTAGGGGCTTAATACAAAATTAGCAAAATAAAGAATGCTGAATCTAGGTGCTCAGCACCAGGGGAGATGCACAGTGAACAAGGGGGCTATTTGAGCTTATTAGAAATAGAGCTCATAAAAAAGCTTATTATCCGAAAGAAAATAAAGTACAGAACATATTAAAAAGGGGAGGCAAATGAGCAAATTTACAAATTAAAGAGCTAAGAGGCTTTTTAAACTGCTGGGATATGGGCCTTAAAATTTTGCTACTTCAAAAAATCATGCATAGCTACTTGTTGATTCATACTTGGTCAAACCAAAGGGACAGAACAAATGGCTTGGTAAATTGGCTAGAAATACTCAAATAGGCACAAATAAGGTGTGCTTAAGCTGCATAAGCAGCTTAAGTGGTTTAGCTAGATTTGGCTTATTCAAATTTTGACAGAAAACAAAAAGCACTTAAAAACTTATTTTAAAATTAAAAATGGTGATTAAAGTGACTTAATTAAACCCTCACACTCAGCCAAAGTTGGCTGAGTGAGCTTGACCCACAACTCGAAGACGTCGACAACAACAAACTCTTCCGGTTGTTGAAAATTTTGAACCAATTGTTGAAATGGCCGACAATCGAACAATGGCCCAAATGTTACAAGCTCCCATCGAGGGATACGAAGATGCTATAGTTGTTCCACCGATCAATGCTAATAATTTCGAGCTTAAGCAACCTTTAATCAATCTTGTGCAAAGTAATAAGTTTACGGGTAGACAAGACCCTCACAATCACCTTCGATTTTTTAACAAGGTCACTTCAACGTTTAGACATCCCGAAGTTCCGAACACTTCGATAAAGCTTTTGCTTTTTCCTTTTTCTCTAGACGGTGAAGCCCGAGATTGGTTAGACAAGGAACCACCAAGATCAATTCTCACATGGGACG
Source organism: Tanacetum coccineum (assembly GCA_026074375.1). Classification (NCBI taxonomy): domain Eukaryota; kingdom Viridiplantae; phylum Streptophyta; class Magnoliopsida; order Asterales; family Asteraceae; genus Tanacetum; species Tanacetum coccineum. The sequence continues at coordinate 38,267 of BQNB010042625.1, forward strand.
ACCTTGTTTCAAAATTCATAAACCAATACTTCCCACCTTCAAAAACCACTTACTATCGGAATGAGATCATTACTTTTTATCAAAAACCAAACGAAGCCTTTAATGAAGCATGGGAACGTTTTAAAGGACTCCTTCGTCAATGTCCTCACCATGGCTTCTCGGAACTACACCAACTCGATACTTTTTACAATTCTTTGAATTCAAACGATCAAGATGCCTTAGATTCTGCAGCAGGTGGCAATTTCTTAGACAAGATGCCTCAAGAAGGTTTAGCGATTATTGAAAGCAAGTCAAAAGTTCGTTACTCCAGAAGTCGTGCTAATGATTCAAGAGTGAGTACGGATGCTCCTCTTTCTAATTCTTCACCTTCTAATAATTCTTTCGATATGCAACAAATAGCCGCTTCTCTCGAGGATAAGATGACTATCAAGATGAACCAAATGATGAATCAAATGAAAGCTTTAGTTGTTACTACTCCTGCACCCGTCAAAGCAGTTGAGGAAGTATGTGTCACTTGTGGATCAAATCACAATTTTAACCATTGTCCGTTAACTCGAGGAGGAAACGATTTTCCTGTTTTTCATGACAATATCCAACAATTTCACAACCCAGCGTTGGCAATTTTCTCCAAAGAAAACCAACCCTCCTAATTGGCAAGCAAAGAGACCACCGGGTTTCAATCAACCGAATGTCCAAACCAACCAAAACCGATACCAAGGAACCAATTCTAATTTCAACCAAAACCGTAGAGGAAACTTCAATCAAAACCGTCAAAACAACCAAAATCAAATTTATCAAGCTCCACCAATCAATCAAGTCTTACCTTACCAACCTCCAACAAATAATGTTTTAAAAATGGATTTTGAAAGCTACGTCAAAGCAAACGATGTGATATTAAAGAATGTGCAAAATCAAAATCAAGGATTGCAAAATCAAATGACAAATGTTACAAATATTTGTTAAACAAGTCTTTGTACAAGTTTGATGATTTAGGCACTACAATCATCCATAAGTACAAATTCCTTTACCAAGCCAATACCATGCCAAATTCCAGGAATGAAGCAAAAGCAATTACAACTCGTAGTGGTGATTTCATACTATGGAACCTTCGATTCCACCCCGCCGGATGGTGCAAAGAGAAAGTGAGGTGACAAAGAATGACCTGGAGCTACCAAGCACTGAAGACAACAACTCCTACATTGGTCCAAGAACAACCAAAGACAAAGAACCAATCGAAGAGCCTTCTTATTAAAAGACCAAACCTAATTTGCCTTACCCCTCAAGACTTGCAAAAGAGAAAATTCGTGAAAAGGATGATATCCTAGCTTCAAAGTTTATGGAAATCTTCCGAAATCTTCACTTGAGCTAATTTCCGCGGATGCTCTCATTCAATATGCCAAAGTTTCTCCGAAGTTTCAAAAAGAAGCTAAATAACAAAGACCAAAGTTTATTGATTAACCAAACACCGTATGAATAAAAATTTGAAGTGCGGTTGTCCTAAAAGCTTCCAGAAAAGCTCGGTGACCCGGTCGAATACACATACCATGAGACTTTTCAGAGTTCGAGATAGTTACTTAGCCCTGCCGATTTTAGGTTCTAGTATCAGATCTTATGCCTTTATCCATCTGGAAAAAGCTTCAACTCTCAGGCCTACGTAAAAAGCAAAAATGGTATTAGAAATATCCGACCGAAACAATTTCCCCAAACCAATCGTGTAGCCGAAAATTATTTGGCAAATAGGGAGTTGTATTTTCCCGCCAGACTTGTTGTGCTTGATTTTATATCCGATTCCGTCGAGTACCTATTGATAGCTCGTAGGCACCCTTTCGTAGGACGGCTCATTGCCCCCGTTTTTGCTTTAATCGATGTTTACGAAGGAGAGATTACTCTTAGGAATGATGATCAATCGTTAACCCTTAAATGTGGTGATGCACCTTCCATTTCATACAACAATCTCGAATCGTTGAAGAAGGTTGATCTAATCGATGTCACATGTGAAGAGTACTCACAAGAAGTACTTGGATTTTCTGATTCCGTTGCTTACAACAATCCTTCTCCGTACTACGATCCGATTGTTTCTACTTCATCTCCAACGCTTACTCCTTTTGATGAAAGCGATTTTCTACTCTTTGAGGAAGCCGATGCTTTTATAGCAATCGATGATGAACCAGTTTCACCAGTTTTCAATGCTACGTACTATGATCCCGAGGGTGACATTCTCATTCTCGAGGCACTTCTCAACAATGATCCATTACCTCAACCAAACCAAGAAGATTACTTACCCGGAATTCAAAAAGATCTTAAAGTTGTTGAACCACAGAAGTCTTCACTCGAATATGCTACTTCTTATGAACCAAAAGTTGAAATTCCCGAAGTCGAACTTAAAGAGTTACCTCCGCATCTCGAGTATGCGTTCTTAGAGGAAAATAACAAGCTTCCAGTCATAATTTCAAAAGATTTGAGCCAAGATGAAAAGACCTCACTCATTAACGTTTTGAAAAACCGAAAACAAGCAATTGCTTGGAAACTTTCTGATATCCGAGGCATAGATCCAGAGTTTTGCTCTCACAAAATCCTTTTAGAAGATGATTACGAACCTTCAGTCCAACATCAAAGGAGGGTTAACCCTAAAATCCACGACGTCATCAAGAAAGAAGTAGAAAAACTTCTTGACGCGGGATTGATTTATCCAATCTCGGATAGTCCATGGGTTAGTCCGGTCCATTGTGTTCCTAAAAAAGGTGGTATGACCGTTGTCACGAACGAAGAAAATGAATTGGTGCCTACAAGATTAGTCACGGGATGGAGAGTTTGCATCGATTATCGAAAGTTAAACGAAGCAACTTGTAAAGACCATTTTCCGTTACCATTCATGGACCAAATGTTAGAACGATTAGCCGGCAATGAATTTTATTGTTTCTTAGATGGTTTTTCAGGTCTTATTCTAAACCCAATCGATCCTAAAGACAAGAAAAACTACTTTCACATCCCATGACGGAACATACGCGTCCTCGTATGCCATTCGGTTGTGCAATGCTCCTGGAACATTTCAACGTTGCATAATGGCATTTTCACGACAATGATAGAAAAAACGATGGAGTGTTTTTTATGGAGGATTTTATTTAGTTGTTTGGAGATTCTTTTTCCTCATGTCTTGCAAATAGACAAAATGCTTAAAAGTGTGGAAGACACAATTTTAGCACTAAATTGGGAAAAGAGCCCATTTAATGGTTAATAGAGTGCATTGTTTATTAGACAATATGATCTCTAGAAAAGGAATTGAAGTCGATAAGCCATAAGTTAATGTATTTCGTAAGCTTCCTCACCCAACAACCATAAAGGAATTCGAAGTTTTCTCGGGCATGCTGGATTCTATCGAAGAATTTATCAAAAACATTTCCAAAATCTCGTCGTCCCATGACCCATCTCATAGAGAAAAAACACTCTTTCATTTTTTCAGAAGATTGCATTCTTGCGTTTCAAACATTGAAAAAGAAGTTCACCCGTAAGCTCCAATTTCTTATTGCTCCGAATTGGAACGCAACCTTTGAAACATGTGCGATGCAAGTGATTATGCGGATAGTGTCGTCCTAGGTACAGAGAATTTAAGAAGCATTTTTGACCAATTCATTACGCAAGTAAGAACTATGACAGAAGCAGAATCAAACTACACAACAATCGAAAAAGAAATGCTTGCAGTTGTTTACGCGTTTGAGAAGTTTCGATCATATCTAATCATGAACAAGAGTGTGTTTACACGTGATCACTCCACATTGAATTACCTTTTCAACATAAAAGACGCCAAGAGCAAGATTTGCTTTCGATAGGTCTTACTCTTTTTTTTAGTAATTGATACCAAGGGAGCTGAAAACTATGCAGCCGATCACCTCTCCCGTCTTGAAAACCCGTATGAGAATGTTTTTGATCCTAAAGAGATTAATGAAACCTTTCCTCTTGAAACGTTGAATACAGTGACTACTCATGATGACCAAAATACCCCGTGGTTTGCCGATATAGCAAATTACCACGCGGGGAATTTTCTTATCAAAGGAATGTCAACCCAACAAAAGAGGAAGTTTTTCAAGGATATAAAGCATTACTTTTGGGATGATCCCTATCTCTTTCATACATGTGCGGATCAAATCATCCGTAGATGTGTATTTGGCCAAGAAGCTCTTGAAATTCTCAAGGCTTGCCATGAAGGACCCACCGGGGGCCATCATAGTGCTAATATCACAGCTCGGAAAGTATTTGACGCCGGATTCTTTTGGCCTACAATTTATAAGGATGCTTACGAATTGATCAAATCTTGTGATGCATGTCAAGGTTAAGGCAAAATCTCTCAACGTGATGAGATGCCTCAAAATGCAATCCAAGTTTGTGAAATTTTCGATGTTTGGGGTATCGATTTTATGGGACCTTTTCCGTCGTCTAGAGGAAACAAATATATTCTGGTAGCCGTCGATTATCTTTCCAAATGGGTTGAAGCCAAGGCGCTCCCCACCAACGATGCTAGAGTAGTTGTTAAGTTCTTAAAATCCCTTTTCTCCCGATTCGGTGCTCCTAGAGCAATTATAAGCGATCGTGGGTCTGTAATGACAAATTTGATAAAGTTATGTCTAAATATGGTGTCACCCATCGTCTTTCCACTCCTTACCACCCTTAAACGAGTGGTCAAGTTAAAGTCACGAACTAGATGGTCAAGGCGATGGTGTGAATCTGGTCTCAAAGAATCTTTGAGAGGACGGTAAGAGAAAAACGTGTCATGGTCAGATCATGTTAGACGATGCATTGTGGGCATTCTGACCGCTTACTAGAAAACACCGATCGGATGCACACCCTATCAGCTCGTTTATGGAAAGTCTTGTCATTTACCAGTCGAGTTAGAACACAAAGCGTATTGGGCTCTTAAGCATGTAAATTTCGACCTCAAAACCGCGGGTGATCATCGGAAGCTGCAACTAAATGAACTTAACGAGCTTCGAGATCAAGCTTATGAGAATTCATTAATTTACAAGGAGAGGACGAAGAAGCTTCACGACTCAAAGATTAAGAATCGAATCTTCAATGTTGGTGATCAAGTTTTACTCTTCAACTCCCGGTTAAAGATATTCTCCGAAAAGCTTAAAACTCGTTGGTCAGGACCTTTTACTATCGCTCAAGTTTTTCCTTACGGAACAGTGGAATTATCTCAACCCGATGGCCCGAATTTCAAAGTAAATGGTCACCGTGTGAAACATTACTTCGGAGGGGACATACCACCCAAGGTAGTCCCGGATCTCCACACTCTCCCTAAGGACAACTAAATTCAGGGATCGAGTCGAGCTTGTGACTCGGTGACCAAAAACAAGCCGCTTCGTGGGAGTTCACCCCATGCTTATCCAATTTCTTTCTATTTTCTAATGTGTTGTGATGTGTTGTGGCTATCCTCTACCGTTTCTTGTTGTTTGTTGTTGTGATTTTTGCAGGATTGATCCAACAATTTCTGAAGCCTCTCGTGTCCGGTGTTATATCCCGTTTCACTCGAGCTTCCTATCCTTTGTTTGAAATTAGTTTGGGGAAATCCGATATCCTTTCATCTTATCGATTCACGTTTATCTTTGCATACTTCATAAACGGCTTAGATTTACGTAGAGACCCGCCTTTAAACATTGAGGACAATGTTTCGTTTTAGTTTGGGGAGGGAATCTATCGATTTGATGTTACCTGCTTATTGTTTTGTTCTCACGTACCCGTTTTCCCACAAAAATAGCAAAAATTTTAAATTTTTAAGTTTTTTTAAAAAAAAATAAGTGTTAAGACAAAAATGTAGGTTTTCCGTTGGTGAGAATAAGAAGTAATTTTTGACCCGATCGAACGTGTAGAGTTCTAGCTTTATCCCT
>BQNB010042626.1:0-46004 GCA_026074375.1 Tanacetum coccineum
TGTTCAGCTATTTCTTATATAATCCCTAGTTCGGGCCTAGGGTTTGACAACAACACAACACACACTGATCATCTCTTGATCAGTGTCTCTGTCTCTCTATTGATATTCATATCAATCTAACTTTCTCTCAATCGTGTGATTGATCTTTGATTGATCCCTTGTAATCATCTCTTATATTTAAACCTTTGATTGTAATCGTTTGATTAATAATAAAGTTGGCAATCTGTGTCGACTAGTTTGATTCTGGTTTCATATACTGTGGCTTAGTTCTGCTTTGATATCATCGCACAAAAAGGCGAACTTATAGATTCTATTGTTCATCAATCATACTTTTGGATTTCTTCTAGAAATCATAAGTTGCGATTTAGTTGGATAGGATGGTTAGATAATCCCATAGCTAATTTTTCTTCTTGTAACTATTTCTTTTTTTAGTTTTTGCTAGTTTTATATTAAAAGCCGCCGTTAAAAAAACATAAGAACATGCATACGCGTGTCTTTGTATTATCATAACTTATCTCATCTTCGATAGTTTGATGTATATAGTGGTAATTAAGTAAAAGTATAAATAATCAATCAGTTCCGTAAAACTGACTTACACACGTACTAAATGTTATTAATAAATGTGGATGTTTTTTTAAATATTATATGGATGTAGCATTTTTTTATAACAAATATCTATAAAAGATTTAGAAAAATATTATTATATGGGATGCTTTTGCATGTTCAATTATAAACGAATCATAAATGGTTTACTAAAAAAGTATGGATCTGTTAAGACTGAAGCGCAAATAACAACAAACGGTGTATGATTTGAGTAATGGAATGTATTTGATAGAACAACTTGGCAATGGACATGGGATTGTATGCCAAAAAAAAGAAAGCGAAAAAAATAATTGTTTTCACCTAAGCTATGGTCAATAATTTGATCGGCAAAAGATCGTCACTTTTTCTTTGTTGTGTGGCTGTTTCTATTTTTTTATTGTATATATCATACGTTTAAATTGTGTCTATCGTATATATTTTGTGATTATTTTACCCTCCTTGTTAACTAGTTATAATCCTCGTGCACGCACGTGGTTTTTAAATTTTTTTTAATATTATATATCTACCTATTAGAAAAAGATCGTTCGTTTTTTGTTTTTTTTAATTATGGTTCTTTTGGTTTATGATTATGTTTTACAAACGTAGTAATACAACATTATATCTTTATTTTTGAAATTTTTTATCCAAACACTATCATAATTATTTTGAATCTCTAAATCTTAACCATAGTTTTAACATAATCAAAATATGACAATAATGACTTTAGTGCGATTTTTGTGGAAAGAGCACGTTTGTTAAAATCAATATCATCACACCATCTAAGCTATATATAAGTTGATGTGTTTCATCTAAAATGATTCATTTAATGTATCTATCTCTAAAGATTTATGCTTTACAAAATGTAGTTGTACTATTCACACTATCAAAATATAGTTTTCAACCTTAAAATGAGCATTCAAACTTGCTACAGGGATAGATGATTATGAGTCCTTTAAAATAGTTTGTTGATCGACCTACTTTTGAACTTGTTTCCAAACCGGACAACCAGCCTGTGTGCAACGTTTATACGCTCGTGAACTCGGATTTCCTTTCGCATCTTCTGTCCATAATTTTGCCATTCACATCCATGTGTAATCTACAAACCCCATCATAATCAGGGGCGGAAATAAATAGAAGCATGAGTGGGTTTATCCTCTAAGACGAAGATTCAAGACTTGCATACTGCCCAATTGGATGTCATTGTGAGCTCGAATCACTAACTACTAACTTGCCGTTCTAAAAAATGGTTTTAAGACACAAATGCATGGATTACACTTAACGATTCTCACCATGGACCTTTAGGGGCGGAAATAAATAGAAGCATGAGTGGGTTTATCCTCTAAGGCGAAGATTCTAGACTTGCATACCGCCCAATTGGATGTCACTGTGAGCTCGAATCACTAACTACTAACTTGCCGTTATGGTTTTAAGACACAAATGCATGGATTACACTTAAACATGATATTACACTTTAACATTAAATCTTTAACATGACATTACACTTTAACAATTAAAAAAATGGTTATAAGTAGCTAGTGAAATTTGTGGCAAACCGGAGTAAGACTACCTTCATGACATTACACTTTAACATTATATCTGCGTGTATCTAAGACACAAATGCATGGATTCATCATATTTGATGGAATACTTTTCGTCATGCTTATACACATCAATTACAGATATGAGATATCATGATTAGTGTTCAATCAAATTACTAATATAACAAACATGACCCATTTACATTAACGCACTACTAAATCAATTAGTTATTAAAACGTCTTATAACCAATCTGCATTATATGCATTAAAACGTCTTACTTCTAGCATGTATAACATAAATTAGAATACCTATATCCCCCAAGTGCCATTGTTATCTTGAGCTTTGCGTAAATTGTTGCCAAGATTACAGATGGTCACCATATCATGCAAGCTTGAATTTAGAGGCCAATTAACCTTCTTGGCGGTGCTTCTTGGGCTTTAAAGAACTTTTGTGAACTCGATAAAAGCTTAAGATGCCGAAGATTAGTGTTGTTTATCTGTTAAACTTTATCCTGAAATTCATATTACACAATAAGCAGTAACTCACACAATGCTTCAGTTAACCTCCAATTCCCACCTGCAAGAAAGCAATGATCACCACTCATTTCGTAGGGATCATCTTGATCCCATTATACAAATCCCATTATACAGCAGAAAGATGCAAAAGGCAACCCGCGTTTGCATATTCTAAATTTGCAAAGTGACAGTCATTTAATTGTTTTTCCTTAGGCTTTGTGGCCACTATATACATCTGTCTAAGCCTCTCGAGAACTGAACTCAAAGATATATCAGCTAATTTACCCATAATTTGTCTAAATTTAGTAACTTTATCTAAAAGCCTATTAAAAATATGTTCTACTTTAGAATCAATTTCGTCACCAACGGGTCGACCTTCAGGATCATACAATGGACATTCATTTCTAAGTTTATGAAACGTAACTGAAAGCCGTCTAGCCAAAACCCCAAGAGTGCATAAATACTCGTAAAAACACTCCCGTCAAGATCAACGGCAGCGTAATTACTCGTTTGCCCCAGCTTCTGCTTATAAACTCCCCTCTCTCCCAGGTATATTCCTACCTTCCAAAACCACAATTAAAACCAAAAGCTAAAAGCTGGATAGCTGCAGCTAACCTTGCAGGTCCTGCACCAATTAGTTTGTAAATGACATAGTTTGCTCTGCAGCTTCCTTCAGCATTTCAAATAATTACTTTTAAATTATCCGAGGATCGGGTGGTCATGCCATCAGATATATCTTTTTTTAGAGAAATAAAACCCCTATTAGAAGAGCTAATACAAAGTAACTATAGAATTATAAATTAATGATTTTTTGTTAGTGTTATATATAATGTTTTGTTACAAAAAAATCATCAAGTTCTTGATCATTAATTGTTGGAGGTATCTAAGGTATAAAAGACAATTGAATGGGCATCTAAGATCCCCAAACGCGGTGAAATAAAGAAATAGTTGAAAGAATCGGTCGATTGACTGCATGGGGAAACAGGTTGAAAGTCACCTAGCATCTACATTAATCAATCTATGAAGTCTTTTATTTTAAGATTTAAATTATAGTATAGATATATGCTTTAATTATCGCTGAATCAACACATTCACCATCTATACAATTTATTTGAAACATAATTTATTACTGTCTGAAGCCCAACGATGTCATTGTGCCAACATCAATTCATAATCAATTATACAAAAGGTTAGTTATTTGGTTTGCCTATTTAATTTTTTGTTTAATTGATAGATACTTTTATATGATTTGTTGTTTAAGTTATGATAATATGTAAGTCATTAGTTGTTGATGTTTGTAACAAATAAAAAAAATTACATCCATTCATCTTCATTATTAGACTAACCCATATATCACAAAGTTTCTTTTTTTAACAAAAATGTAGTACATTCAAACCAATAAAATTACAGTACTAAATTACTTTTAATAATTTTGATAATGATCTTTTATTAAACCTTAACCCGATTAACCCAAAACACCCGGCCCGATATAACCCGAACCAGAATTTCACCCGAACCCAATAACCCGATTTATTGTCGGGTTGCAGGTTAGTTTTTTAATCATAAACCAAATCAACCCCACCCGATAACACCCCTAATTAACATTACAAAAAGAAGAAGTAAGGTATTTTATAAACCGCTACATGACTTAATAATGCGAAAGGTCAAATGTAGACTGATCCTCTAAAATTACTGTATCTTATAAAAATCATGTTTCCTATAATTAATGGACCTGCTTTACATTAGGTGATTCTGAGAGGAACTTAAGTCACTGATAAAACATCAGATTAATAACTTAAGCTTACCATTTTAGTCTAAATTGTCGTTCTAGCAATTAACAAAAACATAATCAACACCCCACTCTAGCAGTTTCTCCTAATATTATTGTCGATGTTTTTCTTGTATATGATCCTGTCAGTCACACACACACCTACATCACCAAGTTCACCATTACACGAATGTCGTATCAAAACCCATTGCGTACTTATAGTTTTGGTATATGACACAATTACAACTGTAATCATAATTTTTTTTGTTACCTAGGTTACTGCCATAGCTTATAAAGAAAATGCAAGAAAAACAGTAAAAGGACTATTAAGATATGAGATAGAGAGTTTACCTCACTTATAAATCAGGAGTAAAGATGAAAAGATTGATGAGATTGAAGACCGAAGCAAAAACCAGGACAACGCTCAGCGAACATCTCCTCTGTCATATTGGGGTACGTGCATAACAATATCGCTTAGTATGACAATTCTAGCACTGAACCATGTCTCCCTTATCATTTACATGTATGTTTTTTTTCCAGATACTACTCAATTAATTTCCAAAACTACTTACTTGTCGATGTACAGGAACCGGAGGATAGATAAACTCTTCTTTGCCATTGAGGTCAATGTCCAAGATTGGAGTTCCATCCCCATCCGCAAAGTCGGGCATGTGATTTACATTAGCGCTTCTTACTCAAGTATGTAAATGTAGCAAAAGTGTTGGCTGATGTAAAAAAATGGCAAAGTTTCAGGATTTGGGATATTGTGTTACATATGAATATATAATTGCCTTGCCAAAATATAAAAAAACATATAGAAGATTGTTAAGAAACTGATTCTTAAAAACATATAGAAGATTGTTAAGATTATGATTCTTGTTGCTACAACTTACTACATATGACAGGAGAAGTTATACATATGGTAGAACTTCTCGATCTTATGCATACCCAATACACTCAATTGTGTTGCATCAGTCCATAAACAAAACAAAACACATAAATAGATTTTACACATAAATGAACTGTAACACCCTCAAATCTGAGTATGCAGCGGAATGTTGAATATCCGAAGGCGTTACATTATTGGGTCAATAGCACAAGATCAGAGAACGACTACTAACGTGTCGTTTGAAAAAGATACATTGGATTAACAAAATACTTGTTTGTTACATAAGCTCATGGCTTCAAATGGTTCAACAAAATAGATAAAGATTCCGGTTTATAACAATTGTCCCCAAAGTGTAATAAGACCCCAAATCTTAAGTGTTGACTCTTCAATTATTGACTCCCAATGTATCATCGCACCTCGTGCCTTATTGACCTGAAAAACATGCTACAAACGTCACAAAAGTTGGTGAATTCATAGGTTTATGTAATCAATGGTAGGACCCTCAAGATCCAATGTGTATGTTAAGCAACGAATGCAAACATCATAAAAAGTATTACTGTTCCTAAGCTCATGACACCAGAGGCTCGACGTATATGAATGCAAGTTTATGAATTGCCAAACTAGGTGTCCGTGAGAATGATTGCTAACACCTGCAACTCCCAAATTCTACATGTATATGCGGTCGGTTCCCAGTGATAGCTAGTCACCCGAACGGGGAGTGTCAATCCCTAATAGATCTATCCATAACATTCGCGCCCGCACAATGTAATTCCCAACTACATCCATGCAATTAACAGTTCATGATCATGGACATAAAGGGGTTATGGTAACTTAGGCAAACATGTAATCATGGCATAAAAGTACACTTGCGTCCAGTTTGTAAAACAAAGCATGTTCTCACCCCAAGGATGTAAATCATTTAAATAATTATAAAGCATGGGGCTATGAACTCACCTTAGCCGGTAGTTCTCTGAATGATAACAAGTATCCAAGTAAGCAGTGAATCACACCGTTAAGTACCTAAGTAAGTACGGTCAAGTCTTAGTTTACACATTTAAACTAACGACTCATTGTATAAACTAAATCCCATTTTAAGTTTATATATATATACCGTTATCACTTGTGTGGTGACACACAAGATCATTGTATTTATAGTTTCGATGGTTCTCGAGAAACGTGAAATCATTATTAATAAATATACTTTATTTATTAATTTGTTATTAAATCGTTCGACGTCCGAATATCTAAACGTTCGACCGACGTATAAATGTTTTATTTATTTCACCTTGGCTCTAAACCACCCTTAAGTTTCTAGTTATTCCACTTTTAGTCCCTAGGTTTACAAATATACATATTTATATTTTAAACCTTTTAGTTTTAGAATTGACATAATTAGTCCCTTAAGTTTCTAAGAAGGATAGTTTAGGTTTTTATAGTTTACTCTTAAACCTTTATGTTTCAGAATATTACAAGAATAGTCCCTGGGGTTATTTGAAAATTGAAAGTGACGACACTAACCCCTTGAGTTTCGGCAAATTACGGTTTTAGTCCCCCGACTTGTAAAAATTGCATTTTCAACCCAAATAAATCCCGACAAGTGGCATTTGGCCTTATTTAGTCCAAATAAGCCAACCAAGTCATTTCGGCTTATAAATAAGCTATTTCGAGCTTATTTCGGCTTAACGGGCCTTATTGGGCCCGTTAAGGTCCGTTTAGCTTTTTAGAGGTCCGTTGTAGTTTTAATAAGTTCAAATGTTTGCAATAAGCTCACGAGAGCCTGTTAAGCTTACAATAAGCTTGGTGAGCTTATTAAAGCTTATTTCGAGCTTATTGGGCCCGTAAGCCCAATAGCTTGGCCCGATGTACCCTTCAATGTTTCTAGGCTTTTACAAGACCATATTCAACTCGTTTTAAGCCCAATTAAACTGTTTGTAATTTGGCTTATTTAAAATAAGCTAATAAGCTAATAAGCACTTTCTTTGGGCCGGTTTTGGGTTTGTTATGGGCCCGATAAGGGTATTTTAGTGTTTTAGACTTCTCCTAGTGCTTTTCTAACTTGTATTTAACCGAAACAACCTGTTTTCTTTTCAGCTTATTGGAAATAAGCTGATAAGCTAATAAGCGTCCCTATTGGGCCGGTCCTAGGCCCGTTAAGGCTCGGTAAGGTTTTAAAGGGTCTTAGTGGGTCCATTGAGTTCTATTAGGTCCAATAAGCACTTAGGGGGCTCGTGGCTTATGTAGCTTATTTGATAAGCTAATAAGCTCAACATTGGGCCTATTGGGCTCGATAGTGACCCGGTAAGGGTTCTAGGGGTCGGGGCTCGGCCCATTGGTATCATTTGGGTTTGTTAAGCCGATTAAGCCCTCATAAGGTCACCAATAAGCTACTCGAGCTTATTGTGAGCTTATTTGCTTGTTAGGGCTCGTAAATGGGCTAGGAGGCCCATTAAGGGTCCGTTTGGTCTTAAAGGAAATACGAAAGGTTCACTTATGTTGTTAAGCCTATACTAAGCTCATTAAGCTGTGCATAAGCACACGAATAAGCTGTGGGAGCTTATCGTGGCTTATGGGCCTTGCATTGGGCTTGCGTTGGGTTGCGTAGCCCGCTAAGGGCCCGAACGGTTTATAAATGGGTTATATGGTCTCACTAAATCATCTAGCTTCAAAATGAATGTGTCTAACATTTTCCAATCGTGCTCCCTAGCATGCAACCGCTTAATAATGTTGTACATATGTTCCCACACCATCCCATCGCGTTTACCTTGTTAGTTTACGTGAGGTTATAAGTGTATGGCACCTCCAAGGTTGCATTGTGACAAGGAAAGGTGCGTGAACCATGCATGCGTCGAACCATGCATGTTTCACGTTAACCTTAAGTTTTAACTCGAAATATAAGCGAAGTAGAATTCAATAAATGATATGTGAACATAAAAGACAATGTAGGGGACATAGAATGACTTACTATAGTCCTAGTGCCTTATTTTCGAATTGTGAAGTAAAACCCGAAACGTTTACACCTTAAACGCGTGTAGTTCCAAGCTTCACGACTCGTATGCTTCTCTTAACTCCCTTATATGCGATTTTTAACGTAGCTTGTGTCCTTAGGAGGAAAATGTGGGTCGAGTATGGCTCGCTTTCTTGTATCCCGATAGTGTGGAGGGTAAACAAAGAGGTTTTTGGCTTGAGAGAGTTTAAAGGTTTGTGGAAATGTATTAAGTGGGTTAGGGAGTGGTATTTATAGGCAAGTGAGCTTAGTTAGCTTTTCCTAGTCCACATCCAAACCGAGTCGTGCCCTAGGGGCGGTTTTGAGGTGATTTAGTTAACCTCACATGGTTTTTAAGTAAACCATCTTAGTACATGTTTTAATGAGTTAGAAATGTACAAGATCCTTGATTAGCTAGCAAATCTAATGTCTTGGTGTTCTTTTCTTGTTAGGTCGCGGCACAAAAAGAGCAAGAGAAGAAATGTGGTTATTATCCATTGTGTCAAGTGTCATTAGGGGACCATTAGGACACAACTTAATTGCCTAGAGTATGTACATGTACTTTTAAGATTTATTAGGGAGATTTGCTAGTAATCTAAATCACCAAGGACGATTTCTTGTGGATTTACTTGCCCAATTTCGGTTACCAAGTGATATAAACACAAGACTTGATTAAGTTTTGTGTTTAGGCTTTTAAAGTGGGTATTGGTTTGAGTCTAGGTGAGTCTAGGTATTTCCGGGGTGCGTCCAAATGTATTTTATCGCGAAACGTAACCCTTTTACGTGACCAATAAAAATAAAATACGCAAAGTACATAATTATTGTTAACATAATTATTCCTTACTTGGTTGATGTAAACCTTAATTTATTTGGTGACCGTTTACATTCATTGATTATTTCTAGTCTACGCGGTTTAGCTTAAAAGTAAATATTAAAAGTAAAACGCGTATCGGCCTAAATTAAATAGTGATCATTAATATAGTCGTACAATGACACGAAAATGAGAAATGTTACACTTATTTGGTCTTGTCATTATCAACTAGGGGAAGATTGTTGGGAATTATATTTGAGTTGATAAGACAAAACAAGAATGAAACAAGAAGGACTTAAAGGAAAAGGACCTAAATCAACAATAAGAGATTCTTCAAGCTGGTGGAGTATATTTTATAAAAGATGGAAGATATCAGAAGGTACTAAAAGATATGCTCAAGAAGAATAAAGATAAAGATTTAAAGATTTAGTTTCCTTATTATATTTATTATGTTTCCTTGTAAAACCTATTATCTCTAGTATATAAAGAGATACAGGTTATAGGTTTTTAGTATTATCAAGAAAAGTGTGTGTGTGTACACAAAGGATCAATGTAGACATCTAGTAGAGTTGGTGTAGCCTTAAGGTAATCAAGGTTTTCCTTGATCCCTGTTATAGTTCATTAATGTAACTGTATTATCTTGATCAAATAATATTAGGGCAATAGAGAATGTTCGATAAACCTTGTTCATATCTTTGTTCTTATTCCGCTTTGTTTTTAAAACATATGAACATTGATATTATCCTAGATAAAGGTCTAAACAACCTGAGCTTAAACGATCAAAGAACCTATCACGTGTTTTAGGTTTCCACAATTATCAAAGCGAACACTATTAATATAGCAAGGTAAAGTGAAACTCCCTTGGTCTTTCTCCTTCTAGGGTATGGATTTATCGATATGTGAAGCTCCATATGAGTAAGCTTCCTGGGTCTTTCTCCTTCTAGGGTATGGATTTATCGATATGTGAAGCTCCATATGAGTAAGCTTCCAAAAATTACTATCCATATGATCCCTTCTTTTCTTCACAGTATCAATCATTCAAACGACTTAGAAACAAGATTGTCATTTGTCTTGTCTCGTACATTAGTGTAATGTTCTGTCCAGTGGATATGGCGTATTGGTGTGATCTAATACGGCGTATCGAGCTTGCAACAGCTTCAATAATAGTCGAGATCGACTTGACATGGTCTCTCAGGTTAGTTTCAGTGGAGCTCGGTAAACTTCCAAATCCTCTTTCTTGTAGTACCTTACTCATTTGCCTGATTTGGATCTCTAAAATTTTAATTGATGCTCCTTAGGTTCTTATGGCAGCATCCGTTGAAGCTCGGATCTCTTTGATCAAATTGGAGTTCTCCTCATGTCTTTTTGATGATTCCCCCATAAATTTGCTTAGGGTTTCTTCCATACATTGCCTTCGTTCATAGTATGAATGGTTTGCATTGTTCCTTTGGTAGAATCCCAGAGTAGTTACTCTATATCCCCCTCCTTGAAAAGGTGCACCAAATTGAGTGTAGTAAGCCTCTTCGAGGGGTTTCCCTTCTTCCTTGAGTGGGTAATCTTTGGTGTAGTGGGGACATTTACATTGTTCACATCCTACTTGAGCAGCATAAACTTTTTCATTTACTTTTATGATTTCTCTTCTAAGGGTCTGTTTGGTATGGCAGAATGAATTTGTGACGGAATGTAATGAACGTCGTAATGGAATAAATAAAGTAATGGAATGACGCGTTACGGTCATCATTATGTTTGGTTGTTATGATAGAATGAAATGTAATCGATAATAAAATGACTAAAATGTCCTTTGGTGATAAATTTTTTTAGTTTGGTAGGTAGTTAATAAAGGTCTTTTATGTAATTATGATTCCATTACAAGATGTAATGGAAAAAATACAAGGGACCCCTAATGAATGAAATTGGTGGTTTTTGATGTAATGTGTTATTACATGTAATGAGTCATTGTATTTCGTAATTGTAAACAAACATAATTTTCTCATTCCGTCATAATGATCTTTTCCATTCCTACTCTCATTACGATGTACCAAACACTACGTAAGATTGTTGAGTTGTGCTTGTATGGCTGCTAATCCGTCAGAAGTTTTAGTACTTCTGGTCCTAGATGTTCCATTGTGCCATTTTTGAGAGTATTCAACCATTTCTTGGATGGCTACTTTCGCATCAGCGGCAGTCTTCGATGGTATGGCTCCTCTTGAATCAAGAATTTGTTTAGTTGGAACGTCCAATCCATTATAGAACATGGCTACCTCCTGTATCTATGTTAAATAGTGTTGAGGACACTTCATCAAGAGTTCTTTAAATCGCTACCAAGCTTGATAGAGGTTTTCATTCGGTTCTTGCTGAAAGTTGTTGATCTCCACCATTTTTTTGTAGTACGAGCAGGTGGGCAATATTTGCTTAGAAATTTTGTCTTCAGATCTTCCCAAGTTGTAATCCAGCCAGATGGTTTGTTTCTTAGCCAACGACTTACGGCTCCAGTTAAGGAGTCCGGGAAAGCTCTAAGCATCACTTGGTCTATAGTTATATTAGGGATGTGGAATAAATCAATGATCTCAAGAACTTTCTCAATATGTTCATTCGCATCTTCATGATCAGAACCGCTGAAAGTGTTGGTACGTAGTTCCTTGAGAAATTGGCCTTTTAGTTCAAAATTATCCTTGTCCTCGATCTTAGGCCTAGCAACTCCCGATCCATAATTGGCTTGAGTTTTGCTCATGTATTGTTCCATGGTTTCTGCCATTATTTCTGCAACTTTCCTTTGAATATTCTTCTTGGTTAGAAAATAGATCAAAATCAGGCGATCTCGATTCGTCAAGACTTAGAGTCTTGAAGTGCTTCCTAGATGATCAAAATTCTCGTTCCGGATCTTTGAAAGGTGTAAATAGTTCCTTAGTTGAACTTCTTGTCATGCACTACCTGAAACAAAGGATAAACAATCAGTAGGATATGCTCGGGAGGAAGAAAACACAGATATACGGAAATTAAATGCGAAAAACTAGATCTGTTACAGTATCAGATGATCAATACGCCGTATTCAATGGATCTGAATACGCCGTATTAATCTTTTTGAATGAATACGCTGTATTGGATAAGAAAGTTCAATACGCCGTATCCAATGGAAGTGGATACGTCGTATCAAGTTATCGACCAGAACAATGTATTAGAAAACAATTAAATCACACAAACAATTAAACACACAAATAAACAAGCAAACAATTAAAGATAAATATACATAATAAACAGAATTATACACTAATTTAAATTGCACTAATCCTAAAGGTTAGATCTAATCTAATGTTAAAAAGAAAAATATCAAATAAAAATCAAGATTAGATTTTCACTCTCCGGCAACGGCGCCAAAAACTTGATTGTGTCATTGTGTGGTGTTAGTTTTATGATTTCAAGTTTTAAATTTATATTTTTTTGACTTAACCAAAAACAACACTTTAACAGGTAGTGTACTCGATCGGTGGTAGTTTCGTGGTAAGTAGGGTGTCGATCACTAAGAGTGAGAAACACTTTCTATTTATTAATATTTTGGTTATCTAAACTAAGTTAATTATATTCTATGTATAACCTATGCTAAACCTATGTTAATCCTAAATCTAACGGATAAAGGGGTTTTCAGCCTGAGAGACTGACATGGGTTTGGTGGTGACTAAAATCAACTTAAGACACTAAAACACATGCAAGCAAATTAACAGAAGATAAAAGAGCGGTCTAGCCAAATATAAGAAAACTTTATTAACCATTATTAATCCAATCAGAACGTTGGTTTGTTTATTTAGTGCAATGATTACTTATCTCGAGGCGGCATATCATTCTTAAGATTAAGGCAATACTTCTTCCTTAAACCTAGACACGTAGAATTGTGTCATAATTAAACGCATCCCCATAAAGCATCCTTATTTGCTAATTATAATCTATCTTAGGGATTAAAGCAATGGTGATCTTGTTAAACCCTAGCTCATAGAGACTTTACCCACTTACTGCTTAAAGGCAATTCATACACTAGTAGTCCACTAACCGAGTCTTTACCAATTAATCGAGAACGTACTCATTGATCTTAAGGTCACCTGTTGGTCCAACTAAGCTCACAATTTAAGGGCAAAGATAGGTTGTTATTTGTGATCCTATTGGTCTAGATGTATAAATCACTATATGGAGAGCCATCCCGACATTTAGATTACTTGGTTTGTATCACAAGATCCGGTTGAATGATAGGTCACATACAAAAGCACGTAAACAAGTATAAATTGATAAACATAAACAAGCAATCAACAATAAATTAAGCAATCGAGATAAACAAACCAAACATTCAGATCTTCATAATAATGGCTAATACTCGAAGGTATTAGCCTTCAAACATCATAATCAATACAAGAGTAATAATTTAGCCAAGGTAAACTAACCGAGTTAACGAATGATACCAAAAACTGAACGATTACAAGAGTATAGGAGATTACAAGTTGTTTCCTATGGAATGAATTGCATTGCAAGACCTTTTCTCCTCCTCTGCAAATCGAATTTTATGGTTTAGGTATCAAAAATATGATTTAGCACACTTAAAACTCCTTTATGAGTTTTCTATTTATAAGGTCTAGAAAAAGGTCGATACGGCGTATCGAAAGTCTTTGATATAGAGTATTGGGGATTTCTTGGAGTAGGGACCACGTTTGGTATCTTCCAGAATCTTCACATTCTATAACTTGAATACGGCGTATAGGATTCTCTGGATATAGCGTATTGATCTTGTTTCCTTCGTGGTCTTTAGTGAAGTGCAATCATAGATACGCCGTATCTTCCTTGATGGATACAGTGTATTGGATGTCAGAATCAGTTTTCTTCATATTTCTTTGTCGTAAGCATCCGGAATGCCGTCCGTATTTTCAGTTAACTTTACCAAGTACTCCTATAATTAATTGCAATTCTTAAATAAAACGATTAAGTAACAATTTTTTGCAATAATTATACAAAATAGGTTAAATACATGGGAAATTGATGTATAAAAGTGACGTTATTTTTGTCTCAAATATTCACCTATAACAAGAGGATCATTGAACTTCACTACATAACTTTTCATGTAGCAGTTCCAAGGGGCAAAAAAGGTTGTAGTAAAGAATTCACAGAGTTCAAATGGGTGCGATAACATATCTTACTTTTGTATTTAGGTTCATAAACCACTTCTATAAAGGAATTAGCGTTTTCAATCCATGATTACTTTATTATTTCTTGATTTGTTGCTGGCTATGGGCGGCTAAGCACTTCAAGTGTTGATCGTCATGAATTTACTATTTTATAATGTTTGTTTCCTGTTAGATTATGGTTTCGTTAGATATCCTTTGACTATCGTGTTACCTTGGGTTTTGGTAGTATTGCGGGTGGTTTAGTCTGTTGATCCTGATATTAGATTACAAATCTTGAACATGGGATTAAGGGGTACTAGGGTAGGTTTGGGACCCTATCCCTAGTGTAGGAACTAACCTTGTTACCGCCTCTATCACTTATTATACTTAAAAAGTCGGAACTTTTCAGAGGGGTAATAATTGTATAGGTTATTAGATAGTTCTTGGGATAGTTGGATTATCATATGACCGGTTGCTACTTCGTGATTTTTGGGGATTTGGATCGCGGAATTATAGGACAGACTAAATATATCTATAGGTCTGTCGACTTTAGAAAACTAATGCAATACCTTGGGTGTAATTGCAATGGAAACGCAAGTATAACGGTGTATGATTGGCTATCGCTAGCATGCTTTACCCTGATATTTTATTACTTTATTTTCGCAATTTACTTTTCTGTTATTTTCATAAAACAACATCAAAATTTTAGTGACAATTAATTAAAAACTAAAATGAACTTATGCTTTGGGAAACCTCAGATTAACTTTTCTCAATATATTCGATCGGGTTCTTACCCTTTAGGCGTTCGGTCAGGTGAATCGAGTTTTATAAATTTAAAACTTGAACAAAATATATTTTAAAATAAAATACACATCAAGTTTTTTGGCGTCGCTGCCGGGGAGCTAAAAATTAGTATTAATTTGATTTCTTGGATATTATTTAATTCTTTTTAACTTTAAATTTTGCAGATAACGTTTGTGATGGGATAACTTCGTTGATCATCACATAGATCAATATTTCGGCTTACACAAAGAAAACCAGACACCTAGCATGGTTAAGAAGGTTGATGACATGACCATTGCCGAATATATAGAATACGAGGAGAGAATGAAAAGGCAATACAGTAGGAATTCTGGATCCTACTTTCCAACCTATTCTGGCCATTGCACATCAGCATAAAAACTATAGATTTATCGTAATGTTAATTTAATCATATACAACCAAACACTGAGTTTAATTATGGATTCTGAGGATATGATGCTTGATGAAGATGAGGGAATACAACTGATGAGGAATAGTTCTGTAGTGATCATGAAGTAATTAACTGTTCATGTGTCAAAATAGGTGTTGAGAGGGAGTTGAGTTATGATAAGATCTTGATGAATGGTTGAAAGCAGGATGGAAAAGCCAATGAGTAGCAGCATGAGAATAACGACAGAAGAATGCATAATTGTTATTCATAAAATTCATTCGTGAGGAATGTAGGGTTGTTATAAAAATAGCAGATAAATGTTAGAAGCTAAACTAAACAATCTTTCTGAGGCAAGGAAGAAACCATAATAATGATAGCTTCAAGTAATTTGTATACAACATCCCTTGAGGACAATACAGGAAGTTTCTTCTTCGTACACTAATGACTAATTATAACTCCTTATGGTATGGCTAATATAGATGTAGTAATATGTCATGCTAGGAGCATATTGATATACTGAAGCTAGCTAATATTGGGGGGAGACTATGTCATTCTAATGGATGATATGAGACAGAAAATTGTAACTTGAATATATATGTTTAAAAATTGATCGTTAGAGTTCTAAGTGATTTTAAGTTATGATATGTGAAATCTCTAGAGAAATGATTTCTTAGGAAGACCACTTCCTAGAAACCCATTCATGCCAAATAGATGTATTTAGAAAGAAAATTTCATTAGGATTGGCGAAGATAGAATTTAAATTTGACTAAATGGAAATTCCTCGTCACAATCTACGTTACGATCAAAAAGTTAATGGCACATACTGGTCAGGAGCAAGAATCCTTTATTCCCCTTGATATAGGAAGGATCTATTCTCATACGATTCCCCTGATGTTTGCAATTTGAAAGGATACTAGAAATGTTTGGTGCCTGGACCCACATAATGAATTGGCCGGCACAAACTATCCCTTTATGGATAAAAGGGGTTGACAAAATATGCATGTATGTAAACCTGTTAGGTGTTTTTATAATATTCGAAAGTGGTGATGATTGTGGAATATGGGGCCTACTTGTTGACCCTAACTCAGAGTTTCTGAATGGTTATAAGAGCGTTTTCAGAAAAGCGATCATTGAATGTTAGGACAATGGGTATGTTTTCGTGATCATGAGAGGCGTATAGTGAAAGGAAGTTGTATGGGATTTGCAGACTTTCTTCATGTATGTTACGGAAATCAGAGAATTGATGATACAACTCGTAAACAAAGATATTATGAATAGGTTGCTCAAAATTATGAGTTTGATATAATAAGGTACCTGTACAACAACTAGTGTTGAAAAATACATATAAAACCACCATCGACAATATATTGCTTGTGAATCAGACATAAGGAGAAATTAAATAAATTAATTCAGTACTCATATTACCTATACAGGGAGTACTTCTAATTAAAACATACCTAATAATGACCCTACATCATTTTCACTTAAGCTATCAGAGTTAGGAGAAAAAGCTAATATAAGTGAATCTCCAAAGTTACGACCCTTTAGGCTACGCCTTTGTGATAACTCATTTGATGAATGGCTAAAAGTAAAAATAGGGCATACCAACATATACAACTCTGACTGGGAAATCGTGTTTAATGAATGGATTCTAGACAGTTTTGATGTTAAGGAAGAATATGCTAAGGAAATTGGGAATCCATACTCATGAAGATTTGACTAGTACAAACAAATGTTTGACAATGAGGTTGAACAGTTGTCGAATGAGTACATTCTAAGAATTGGAAAAAAGGGTATGTCCTGGATGATGTTTGGGAGAAATGCGAGCAATACCATAGAAAAACTATTGATTCTTGGCACGATGAAGGATTTGAAAAAGAGGAGCTATGGCGAAGTGGAGATGAAAAGACTGATTATGAACCACCTTTTATGGACATTAAAACTTTTGAAATAAAAAAGTATTCCTTTAAAGGAGGACAAAGTTTTATATGTATAACCAAACAAGATGATGATGCCTTGCCTTTAGGACGAGTAAATGGGGCAAGATTTAAGGCAATGATTAGAAAGGAGCTGAAGGACAAAGGAATCACCCACGACAAAATGTAGAGTGGGCATGAGTCTAACTTAAAGACTCGTTAATAAACAAAAGTGCTTGTCAGGAGACAACCCGTCTTTTATCAATAAATTTCATTTTCTGCATATTAGTTGCTTTGCATGTTTTACTTTGTTTTGCAGGTTCCAGCAGCTAGGAGGCAACTTTCGAGACCAACTCGACCAGGAATTTTGTGGTAGATTTGTTGATATAGCAGCAGTTATGGCGTAACATACATGGTTACGCCATAACCTATTCAATTACGACATAAACCTTCTTATGGTTATGCCAACTTATAAACTAAAATTTTAAAATACCACATGATTACGGCGTAACCACTAGAATTATGCCCTAACCTCTTTTTGAAAAACCTTAAAATTAAGTTTTAACGCATTGCTAAACCTTGTATATCTAAATGAACTTTGTGGGTATGTTCTCTGGAAACCCTCACGAGACTTCACTCGTCCACTTCGGCCATCAAGTGGTTTAAAATGCTTGTTGCATATGCTAAATGCAACCGTGATTCATACGAAAGTGAGTTAGGTTTGTATTTCTTGTATATTTATCTTTGAGCGATTTTATGCTGTTAGTTTGTTTTAGTGATCACAGGGAAAATGAGCTTGCTTAAGATGGAGATTTTCAGAATTTCTCTGCCGGCTTATTACATTTCATATGTTCAAAAGCAAAGCTCAAGGGAGTTTCTTGTTCTAATTCTACTCTTCTTGTTTATTTCATTTCCTTAATGTATAATAGGGACATTGTACAAAACAAGTAGGGGGGGTTGTAGAATTATCTCTTGACCTATTCTTGCCTTCGATTTCCTAGTTTTCTTTGAAAAATGGTTCAAATTTTAAAATTTTTGACATGTTTTTCATACTAAACTAGAATTAATCTTTGTCGAATGCACATTACCCTTTTACTTGGTGAGGTTTAAGCCTTATGTTCCATTTTCATCTCATTATACAAAAATCCACCAAAATATTGAGTGTGCCGGTAGTATTGTAGACTTTAGAACTTGGCATGTACATCATTTCGAGACCTAATTGATTAGCAGGAATAGATGGTTCGAGAAGGCAACATTTAGGAATTCACCCAAATAGCCATTATGTGTGTGTTTATCGACTTGTTACATTGACTTGTCGACCTCCCGTGTTAAAAACCTTTTTGTTGCACTCATCATTAGTGCAAGATACCCCTAGATCACCCTTGTTGAGCCAATCTATGTTTTCACCCATTATTATATGTTTCGTTACACCATTTTGCCTTAGCCAACCCTGTAGTCTATATTTATCTTTGTGTTGAAATTTCTGGCTACCTAAGTCCATGGTTCAGGAAAATGGTTTAAAGATTGGCACTTACTTTGATGATATATTATCTTGGTCATGGAAGACCCCTCGGTATTATCACTTTCAATACTTTTTAGCTGAAGTGGGGGATATGTGATATGTTATATACAGAAGTATTGTAACAAAAAGATAAAAGGTGGTGCAACTATAAGCCACCTAGTGATATAACTCTTGATGTTGGTTACGTATTATAAAACCAACTAAGTAAAAAGGTGGTGCAACTATAAGCCACCCAGTGATTTTGGGGATGGTGCAACTATAAGCCATCCGAAGTATAGAGGTGGTGCAACTATAAGCCATCTAGTGAAGAATGGGTTAGCATGTTCCGCAAGATCTCATTATTAGCTAACCCATTATGATGATATGATCAGATTTTTGCACTTGAAGACTTGATCTATGGATGGACAGTAGTTGGTTATGGATACCTTGGATTATATAAGACTATTTGTTTTGTGTTTATGTCTTAACAACAATTAAATGTATATACCATGTCTATCCTAACCCTTTCAATCACCCAATAAACCTTTGTTATGTCACCCAGGTTGCCTTTAAGAATTTTTTAGACCCTAACTCTAACTGGTGTAGATTTGTGTACTTCCTAAGCTTATGATAAAATATATGCTATGATTGTGCAGTTAAGCGATCACCCCGAAAATGAACATTTAGACTAGTTGAGAGTTTAGGGAATTTTGATCCCCTTTTCGTGAGGTGTTCGACTTTGATATTTCTAGCATAAGTCTTTTATAGATTCATTTCTTTGAGTTAAATCAGAGAAATCGTTTTATAAACTATTCTAACAGGTCTACTTGAGGGTAAGCAGAAGTCAAGTGGGGGATATTTGATAACATCAAATATTTGATACTTTTTAGTGTCAATTTCCCTATGAAAATACTTGCAATTGTCTTTAACCTCTCAAATGAGGAATTTCCGGAAGATATTCGGTGTGCCCATCATGATCATCATAAGTAAATTAGATGTGGTACAAGAACCAAATGTAAAACGATTACACGTCATGACAACTTTGTCTGTAAAATTAAACTATATATTGTTATAACATATTCTAGTACGTGTATAACTTCTCTTAACTATATCTTATGCTTCTTCTTGCAAAATATGTATCATACTAAATGCATGATGGAATTAGGCTAGATTATTCATTTTGTTTGGCGCTTGACTAAACTAGTTGATTCTTAGGAAATACGAGTTGTTGAAACTAAACCCTCTATAGTCTTTTTCTTTTCTAGTGAAAGGAAAAAGTCAAAAGAAGCCTGCCGAGATTGAAGAGATTGAAGTAGAACAAGTTGAGAAAGATACTTCAAAGAAATCTACAAGAAAGAGGAAGAAATCTCTTCCTAGAATAAGAACAGGAAGTTCAACTAAGAAGCAAAAGGTGGAACAAGATGCTGAGAAGGAAGATCTCAAAGGATATTTAGACATAGTTCCAAGAGAAGATGTTGCAGAAGATGTTGAATCTCTATCTACAAAGTATCTAATTGTGGATTAAAAGACTTGTGTTCTGACAGAAAATTTCATGTATTATCAAATCTTCACAGGAGATGGCAGTTCCAAGAACTATAAAGTTTTGAGTGAGATGCTTGAAGACTTTGATAGACAAGATGTTATGGACTTACACAGGCTAGTCAAAGAAAGGTATAGTGCTTCAAGACCAAAAGGATATGATTTGATGCTTTGGGGAGATTTGCATACTTTATTTGAGCCTGATGAAGAAGATGAAATATGGAAGAATCAGCATGAATATAATGTGATAAGTTGGAGTTTATGTGATTTCTGTGGAGTTCATATTCTGCTGATGTAAAATGGGATTGCTATACATATGCTTACAGAAAAGAAGTATCCTCTAAGTCAAGAAATGCTATCAAAGATGCTGAGTAAGAGATTGGAGGTTGATCATGAGAGTTTACAAGCATATGAACTACTAAAGTTCATCAGCTCACAAGTGCAGAAGTAGAAGAGTGTTTGAAAGAATCATCATCAGAAGACAAAAAGATTTAATCCAGAAGAAACTTGGGATTTGAAGATAAATCACAAGTTTAGGGGAGGATTGTTAGGAATAAATCTTCATCAAGAGTTAATACTGCCAAGGTATAACTAACGGTACTAATAGAGTTAGTACTGCCAGTATAAACTTAGTATTGTCAAAGTTAGTTAATACTGCTAGAAGAAAGGTTAATACTGTTGATGGTCAAAGCTGCTGACTTGGAGATAAGGATGTAATGAGATAAATATGGAATGTATATCTTTTATATTTTAGGAAGATTTGTATATGATTATGATTGTAATTGATCCTAAAAGTTTGGTAGTTATCTTGTAAAGGACTCCTTGTGGTGTATAAAAGGAGATCCTAGGTTAAGGTTTAGGATATGCATATGCTTAAGAGATAGAGATACATCTTAGAGAAAGAATGTATAGCTTCAAGGTTGTAACCCTAGTACTACAAGAGTACTCATATTATTGTTCTAATAATATTGAAGTAGTTTGTGTTTTGTTTATTGTTCTTTGTTTGGTATTGTTCCATTGATAAATACCTCTAGAGTATCAAAGTGTAGATTTCGCACTTTGGTATACAAACAAAGTCTCAATCTTTGTTATTTTGGATTCATCCAAGGTAACAAACACTTTACTACGTAAAGAATCAATCAATGCTTAGGATCAACACATATCTTCTAAACTTCTATAAGATATCAACATATCTTCTAATTATATAAGATATACACTATGAATAAGTCCATACATATCTCTCCACATGTCTTTATCTTCTTCAAGCAGTCTTAAGTCTTCAGCAGTATTAAGTTGATACTAGCAGTACTAACTTTTACACTAGTAGTACTAACCAGTTAGTACTAGTAGTTATAATCTGAGCAGTACATACTTTTTAAGCTTGGAAGTACTAAGTTAAACCAGCAGTATAAACTTTGTAGAAGCCCTTAATTCCTAACAATCCTCCCCTAAACTTGTGATTTACCTCTAAATCATAAAGTTTCTT
Source organism: Tanacetum coccineum (assembly GCA_026074375.1). Lineage (NCBI taxonomy): Eukaryota > Viridiplantae > Streptophyta > Magnoliopsida > Asterales > Asteraceae > Tanacetum > Tanacetum coccineum. Next base: position 21,864 of record BQNB010042626.1, read on the forward strand.
AAATTAAACCTTTCTTAGAGGATTCTTCCAAACATTCTTCTACTTCTAAAGTTGTGATCTTATAAACCTGAGAAGTTCAAATGCCATTTCACTTTCATGATCAACCTCTAATCTTCTACTTAACATCCTTCATAGCATTTCTTGATTAAGAGGATATTTCTTCTCTATCGTCATGTGAATGGCAATTCCATTGTCCATCAACAAAATATGAATTCCACATGAATCAAATAGCCTCCAGCTTATAAAATTGTATCCATGTTGATTCCTCTAGACTTCATCTTCTTCATCAGGCTCAAATAAGGTCTTCAGATCTCCCTACAACATCAAGTCATATCTTTCTGGACTTGTTGTTACATACCTTTCTTCTACCAGTCTGTGTAAATCCATCACATCCTGTCTATCAAAATCATCAAGCATCTCACTAAAAATCTTGTAATTCTTGGAACTTCTATATGCTCTGATGATTTGATAATACATAAAGTTTTCTGTCAGGATATGTGTCTTCCAATCAACTATTGTATACTTAGTAGCCAAAGATTCAACTTTTATACCAAATTCATCTCCTGGAACTATATCTAAATAAGCTTTAAGTTCTTCTTTTTTAGCATCATCTTCCATCTTTTGCCTTTTTGTACTTTCTTCACTTTGCTTTTCACCTGCTCTTTTCCTGGCAAGTGTTTTCTTTCTACTGCCTCCAGCTGGCTTGCTACTGCTATCATCCTTCTTTCCACTATCTTTGATCACTTCTGTATCCATTGGAACAAATGAACTCACCTGTTTATATGCTTGATCAAACAATTTTTGAATTTCATCATAACTTCTTCCCCTTAGCTATTTGTGAGTGTAACCAGCTTGATTCTTCAATTAGGTACACATTATGTTCCTTACTTGAGCTTTTTTAGGTGGTCTACTTCTGATTCCTACTGCTCTTTGTGCATCAAAGAACTTTTTCCTCTCTGCAATCATTTCAACCAACATTCTTGCCTTTTCCTTAATTGTGTACTTTTCTTGTTCTTCTGACTGAAGCCTTGCAGCCATTTGTTCATCTGATTTAATCATGGCTTGAATGTCATCTAGCTCTTTATCAATAGCAGCTTTACTAGCTTCCTCTTGAGCAACTCTTTCTTTTTGAAGTCTTTCAAATTCTGCTTGTTCTTAAGCATAGAGTCTGAGAGCCAATTCTTCATCAGTCTGAATCTGATCCTTCTTCTTTAATGGCTTCTCTAGTTCAGTCAGTATGGCTTTTCCCTTGTCTTTTGCTCAAATCTTTGAAACTTGTGGTGAAATAACTTCTCTTCTTTCAACTTCTTCAGTATCTTGAAAAGAGATACCTCTTGCTTTTGGCTTTGGTGACTCTTTCTTTCCACTCTTCAAGAGATCCACAAGTGATTCAGCAAGTGTTACATCTATATCTGGTTCAGCAGTAGTAACTACTTTAGGAATTGCTCTAGCAGTACTAACTCCTTCAAGAATTGCTCCAGCAGTACTAACTTCTTCACCAGCAGTTGTAACTGGTTTAGTAGTAATTGAAACACTTGGTCCTGTAAATCCTTTTGGGTAGTCATATACACCAGTCTCATACATAAGATCTTCATTAATCCTCACCTGAGTCTGTGCACCCATCTGAACTAGAGTAATATCATCATCTTTATCAATCTGACCAATCTTCCTCCCCTGTTTGGAAGGATCCTCCAAATCACTCTCATCTTCTGAAACAACTAGTCTGACCCTTCTTCTAGCTTTGCTGGACTTTAGTTTGTGCTCCAACTTCTTCACCCTCCTGATGAGCTTAGTGTAAGCAGAACTATAGGTTAGTTTGGTCTGCTTTAAGTCAGATTCTAAACTCTCCGCCTTATTGGATAATGTGGTATAAAGAACCGTCAATTCATTAAGTGTCAAACTACCCTCATCACTTCCAAGTGATTGAACCCTTGGGATAGTAAATCATGGGGAATGGTAGCAGGCTCTTCTGCATCATGGGTTGTTTGCATAGATGGTGGTGTAGTTGGTGGTTGAGAGGTGGATGGAGCACTAGTAGGTGTGTGATGGGACTCAACTAGGATTGTTGATCCTTTACCTTGTAAAGTATGACCCTAAACAAGCATTGTTTGAAACAATAGAGTGTTCACCCCAGTATATCCCTTGGAAGCTCTTTTCATACTGCTAAATACCTTGTAAGTGTGGGTAGGGGCAGTATAAGCTCTTTTGTGAGGAAGAAGTTGTCTTTTGTGCTTGTTTAAAAAGATTTGTATAAATCTTGGATACATTAAAAACTTAGTATTATTGTCCAAGTTTTTCATCATGCCATCAAATATCATTTTTGAAAAATTAAAAGTTTTGTTGGTGGCTAAGTAAATGATGGCAGTAGCTATGTTGGTACTAAACTGATCCCAGACAGTTTTCTTAGCACTCAAACAGTGAATGATAGTATTGATTAAAAAATTTCACTGAGGGGAAAAGTGTCCTTTTTGAAAAGTTAAGCTATCAGAATTAGACACATACCCCATTAGAGCAAGTTGCTCAAAAATTTTAGTATTAGGTAAAGTGGGAATACCATCAGAATCTTCTAGATTGAGATGCCTTCTTATTGATGCTTCATTAACAGTCTTGACTCTTCCATCAATGGTAGCAGTTATCTCTATCTCTCCATTCTCTGATGTGCTTGCAGCAGCAGCTTCCCAAAACTGATAGATGAGTGAGACATAGATGATTGGACTTTCAGTGAGGGTATACTTAATGTGACTTGTAGAGAGAAAGTCAATTATCTAATGAAATCCTTCACTTCCTTTTGACTTATGCAAGTAGGCCCTATTATGTTTGTCACAAAATTCTAAATTCACCATTGTTGAGTAAGAAGAGTTGATTAGTGTGCTGGGATATGATCGTTTATGAAAGAATAAGTGTTTGGTAGAGTTAATTAAGATAATAAAGATTTCACTTAAGGTTTTAATTTGACCGACTAAATAAAAGTTGTTCTTATCTTGAAGAAATCAAAGGATTTATAGAAAGATCAAGAATTATCCAAATCATAGACCTCTATAAGCGAAATATTTGGCAAAAATATCTCAACGGCTATATTAAAATGCCAAAAATCTGTTATGCCTTAAACAGTACTAACAGTCACCCACCAGTACTAATTTTAGCCTAACAGTACTAACTTGAAGCCCAGCCGTATTAACTTTACCCAGCAGTATTAAAATATGCCTGGCAGTACTAACTTAATACTGGCAGTATTAATTTTATGCCTAGCAGTATAAACTTCAATGTTGTTCCAACAAGCATGTCAATCAAAAGTTTAGATTCTTACAAGTTCTCTTTTTGTTTTTCAGCTCAATTTATCTCTTAATTCTTTTCCTCACAAAATCACTCTTTTTATTTTTATTCATACATCTCTCTTTTCTTTTTCTCACCATGTCAGATAGTTTTGTACAATGTGTCATCAATTCCATTAGTTTCATACTGTCCTCCCCACTTCCAAGTGTGTTAACTCTTAAGAGAGGTGGATCATTGGACTAATTAGATGTAGTCTTAAACCAATTTTGAGCATCTGCATCCCCCAATATGGTATCTTGGCACCTGGGACCACTAGCTAAACCAATTCCCTAAGGACTTGACTCATTAAGTGTTGCCATGGATTGGGTCTTATTTTATGTTACCACTGTCCTGCTCTGTTTCTAAGCTAAAAGCAGTAGTGGAAGCCCTTTCCATTCTGTCACCTAACTCTTTATGGACAGCCTCATCACCAACCTTTGTAGGGGAACCACCAGACTGTGGTATCTTAGTGTCCCGACCTGTTTTGCCTAACAGTTTTAACTCTGTCTTCAATAATTATACAACAACATGCCTCTATTCATTACAAGCACACTAGAAAAGACTAGATAGACATGTAAGAGTTCATGATGATCCATATTTATGTATAACCCATTAATAAAAGTTAAGAACTGTTAAACCTCCCCTCAAACAATACTTAGAGATTGAGTAATCCAATGCTAGCAGTCAAAAAGTTAAACCTGCTAACATCAAAAGCCTTTGTGAGAAGATCTGTAGCATTTTGGTCTGTATGAATCTTGATCACTTGAATTAGTTTCTTCTTATAAGAATCTCTGATGAAATGGTGCCTTATTTCTATGTGCTTGGTTTTAGAGTGAAACACTGGATTCTTCACAATACAAATGGTGCTTTCATTATCAATGTAAATCTTGGCGTTCATGAAGTTGAACCCATAATCAAGCATTTGATTTTGGATCCATAACACCTGTACATAGCAGTTAGCAGTAGCAACATACTCTACTTTAGTTGTTGAGTTGGCAACTATAGTCTACTTCTTACATTGCCGTGAAATCAACCTCTTGCCAAGAAATTAACAACCTCCTGTTGTGGATTTCCTGTCAAGGCTAGCTCCAGCAAAATCACTATCAGAAAAAGCTTCCAAGTCAAATGGTGAATCTCTAGGATACCAAAGGCCCAATTTGGGTTGCCCTTTTAAGTACCTAAAGATCCTCTTCACAGCATGAAGGTGTGAGGTCTTTGGAGTAACTTGGAACCTTGCACAAGCACAAACAGCAAACATAATGTCTGGTCTAGAAGCTGTCAAGTACATCAATGATCCAATCATTGATCTATATAAATGTACATCCACATTCTCAGCTTCTTCATCCTTTGTTAATGGCTTGTTTGTCTCCATTGGAGTGCTTGCTGTCTTTATTGAGGCAAGATCAAACTTCTTCAAAATCTCAGCCACATATTTATCTTGGCTGATAAAGATCCCATCACTCTTCTGTTTAACTTGAAGTCCCAAAAAGAAAGAAAGTTCTCCCATAGAACTCATTTGAAATTTGTCATGCATCAACTTTTCAAATTCAGTACTCATTTCTTTCTTTGTTGATCCAAAGATGATATCATCAACATAAACCTGAACTAGCAGGATATCATCTTTATGTCTTCTAATGAACAAAGTTTTGTCAATTTGTCCCCTGTGAAAACCATTGTCCAGCAAGTAAGTTGACAATGTCTCATACCATGCTCTTGGGGCCTGATGTAGTCCATAGAGTGCCTTTTCTACTTTGTAAACTTTGTTTGGAAAGTGTGGATCTTCAAATCTAGGAGGTTGACAGACATATACCTCCTCTTCTATCTTTCCATATAAGAAAGCACTCTTCACATCCATTTGGTAGACTACAAAATCTTTGAAGGAAGCATAAGCCAGAAATAATCTTATGGCTTCAATCCTTGCAACTGGTGCAAAGACTTCATCATAATCTATACCTTCCTCTTGAGTATGACCCTGAGCAACCAGTCTAGCTTTGTTCTTTACCACTATGCCTCTTTCATCCTTCTTGTTTCTGAAAACCCATTTAGTACCAATTGCCCACTTGTCTCTTGGTAAGTCAACTAAGGTCCAAACATTTAGCAGTTTAAATTGTAGAAGCTCATTCTGCATTGCTTCCACCCAGCTTGGATCTTCCAGGGCTTGGAGCACCTTTTTGGGTTCCTTTTGAGATAAGAAACAGGCAAAAAAAACAATTTTGAAAATCCTTATGATTTGTTCTCCTAAGCTGGTGAACCGAGGAGATCAAACCATGTTCTTCATTTGTCTTGGTCATGTGTCTTGTTTGTACAAGAGATTTTAAACTTCCAATCACTTGATCTTCAGGATGATCTTTGTGAAATTTGGTAAAAGAAGTATCAGGGACTGTATAAGATGAATTGACATTGTTCATATCAATCTTTTCTACCACTTCATCATCATAAGCATTTCTAAAGATGCTAGTATTATCCATTGAAGATATATTTGGAACAAGTGAAAGGGAAAATGCATTTTTTAAAGGAGAGAATTTTTCAAAAAGATGTTCTTCAAATGCATTAGCAGTACTACCAAAAGGTTCAGCAGTATTAATTGGTGGTGATGGAACAGCAGTATCAACTGTTGGTCCAGCAGTACTAACAGGTGTACTAACAGTATTAATACCATTAGTAATGTTAGTGTTTTTAGTCTGCATTTCCCTTTGATTTAGCCTTTCTGACTCACTTCTTGTTGCTTCATCATCCTTCCCACTTGTATCTAATGCTTCATTTTCATCTACTTCTGTAGGCTTCATACCATTATCTCTTTCTCTATCTTTAGGAACTTGAGAGATTGATGGATCAGTTGTGCATATAGGTATCAGGATATATTCTTGTTCAGGTTCTTTCTCCTTTTGAGCTTGACTTGCAACAGTGTTATCTTTGGTTCCTGCAATACCATTAGTTTTTTTCCCTGCTATAACTGGAACATAATTCATAGATATTGTTAATGAATCAATATTGGTATGTGCTTAATTACACATACCTTTTGCCTACAAAAACGTGCCTAAAATGACCAAAATATACCAAAAAATACATTGTATTTGTGTGTTTTGTGATACTCGCATAAGCTTACTAACCATAGAAAATCCAACAAAATATCCACATAAGCTATAACCATCAAACTTTGCCTAATGATCCCATGGTATTTAAGATGGTAACAAGGAACACCCCAAAAGGTTTTCATGAAATCTATCAGTGAGGCTTCCCACGAATAAGTACATAAGGTGTCTGTTTATGAGCATAAAACTAAGAACCTATTTAGCACATAAAAAAGGCAAGCTGTATTAACTGCTTTCACCAAAAGGTGGTTGGCAACTTAGAATCTACTAACATTGTTCTTGCAGCCTCTATCAGTGTTATATTCTTCCTCTCAGCTACATCATGTTACTGAGGAGTCCTGGCCACACTGAATTCCCTCTTAATCCCCTTCTTTTCACAAAACTGGTTCATTATACTATTCTTAAACTCAATTTTATTGTCACTCCTGATAACTTTTACTTTAATGATTCAAGTTTGATTATCTTTATTTCCTGTTATGAATGTCTTTAGAATCCCACTAGTCTCATCTTTAATGGCCAAAAAGAATACCCAAGAAAATCTACTAAAGTCATCAGTAACTACTAGGCAATAAGATTTTTTCATTAAACTATTAACATTTGTAGGACCAAACAAGTCCATATGAAGCATATTTAAGGGTTTGCTGATTGAGTTCACAAGCTTGGTCTTATAGGAGGCTTTATGTTGCTTTCCTTTCTAACGGTAACACAAAAGAAGATCAATTTCAAAAAATCTTTGAAGGTATACCTTTGACAAGGTGTTCCCTTTCACAAAATTAATCATTGTTTTTAAAATAATGTGTCCAAGCCTTCCTATGGCCATGTATTAGAATTCATCAATTGTGGCCGTTAGCAGGATGAACAAGTTAACCTCCAGTTGGAACAAACTCTTTAGGTCCACACTATAATGTGTCCTTTCCATAGAACTCTTAGCCAATACTTGACATTCATCAGTAGCTAAAGTTAGAAGAAAAGACAAGACAACTCAGTACTATTTTTGAACTCAGTTCCATTGTCACACCTAATAACTTTTAATTTACAGTCTAGTTGATTTTCTATTCCTGTGATAAAGGTCTTTAAGATCCCACTAGTTTCATCCTTAGTGGCCAAAAAGAATACCCAAGAAAATCTACTAAAGTCATCAGTAATTACTAGGTAATAAGACTTTTTCATTAAACACTTAACATTTATAAGACCAAATAGATCCATATAAAGCATATGTAAGGGTTTGCTGATTGAGTTCACAAGTTTGGCCTTATAGGAGGCTTTATGTTGCTTTCCTTTCTGACAAGCAACACAACTATTATCATTTTGAAAAATCTTTATGGGTAAACCTCTCATAAGGTTTCCCCTCACAAGTTTGTTCATTGTTTTATAATTAATGTGTATAAGCCTCCTGTGCCATAAATTGGATTCATTAATTATGGACTTAGCAAATAGGCAAGTTAAACCTCCAGTAGGAACAACACTCTTTAGGTCAACACTGTATATGTTATCCTTTCTTGGAACTCTTAGCAATACTTAACTTTCATCAAGTAGCGTAAAGTTAGAATATAAGACAAGACATTCAATGTCAGTAAAAAGAGCATTGTTCTTTTTGTCACACATTTGTGACACACTAAACATGTTATACTTAAGCTCCTTACAGAAATACACATCATCAAAATCCAATTTTCCAGTTTTGATTTTACCTTTACCAGAGATTCTACCTTTACCATCACCAAAGGAAACAAATCCACCATCATAATCTTCATATTCATCAAGATAGCACTTGTTTCCTGTCATGTGTCTGGAACAACCACTGTCAATAACTCCCTTTTCTTTGTACTCCTTCTGTTGTGGGTTGCCTTGCACATAAAATAAGAGACTTTAGACTCTTTTAGGGATCCAAGCCATGATAGACTTGGATCTGCCGTAAGAAAATTTCTTAAATGTAGTTGATGCACTGCTGTTTTTGGCTTTCCAAACCTAGCATGTTGAGGCCTTAACAGCATTAGCCCCTTTTTCCTTATTTTTTCTTACTACTGCTCTATCCCTAGCAGTAGTATGTTTTACACTGACAGTATTAACATTTGTTTTGATAATACTATTCTTGTTTACAAAATGTCTATTAAAAGGCCTTGAACTTTGTGAATATCCTCTTTTGAAGGAATTAGTTATAGATCTAGGATGATTCACAGTTTGTTTTGAGGCAGCAGTATTAACTGGTCTAGCAGTTTTAACTGCTTTTGTGTTAGCAGTATTAACTGATCTAACAGTATTAACCGTTGCACTGGCAGTACTAAGTTTCCCTGACCTAGTTAAAACTGCTTGTGGAACAAAGCTTCTTTTGGGGTGAGGGTGAGATGTTTTATTAGAAAAGTTTTTGTGATTCACCCTACTTGAGTTGTTCCATGCAGGCCTTACAACCTTTCTATCACACATATAATGTAGATGCTCAAAACTACCACAAGTATAACAAGCTTTGTTTGTCATTTTAAAATCATTTCCTAGTCTTTAGGACATAAGATTATTCCAATTTCTTTGGTTCCCTTTAGGATTTTGTTTAGAAGCTTCTGTTTCCCTAACAGTCTTAACAGATTTTATCTTTTCAGTGCTAGGTCTAACAGTATAATCTATCTAACTTTCATCATCAGAGTTCTAATCCTCAATGATTGGAGCACTAGTGTTGTTCATCCTATTAGCATTAGATTCAATTGTGTTTGAAACACCCTTATCTTTAACAGTCTTAACATTGCAGGGTGCAAAAATAGTAGTAACATCCAAATTTTCACTTTCAACAATTTCATCCATAAAAGTTAGATCAGGTTTGCGAGGTATGAAATTTCCTGTTAGAGGTGGGGGAACTGAATGATATCCCTTATCTGATCCAGACTTATCAGTTAAATTCACAAAACTTTCTACTGCATGAGAAGCTGCAGTAGCTGCATCATATCCTAGTCCTGTTTTAGATTTATCAATTACTTGACTTTCCAGTATGTTATTTAAAGACTTGGATGAATTTTGAAACTTTTCTAATGTTTGTTTTAACTGATCTCTATCTTTTTCAGCTTTTTCCAAATTCATTTTGTATTCATTTAAGGCATTATCTCTTAGTCTAACTTTAAGTTTTAAAACATTTATGCTCTCTTTAAACACAGTCTCATTTTTCTTATAGTGAGCTAGTCTAGCTTCTACTGATTCTAAACCTGCTTTATAAGATACTAAGTTAAATTGAGACTTTTTGTAATCAGAAGACAAATTATCATATTGTTCTTTAAGAGAAGCATAAGCTTTTACACATGTTTTGGAACAAGAATCTACCTCAGAATCTAAACTAGAAGAGCTTCCAAAGGATGTAAATGCCATCAATGCATAGTTTGTTGGTTGCTCTTCTTCAGCTTGGTAGCTCCAATCATATCCTCCAATTCCATCCTGAGCTATCAAGGCATTCTGAGTAGGAGTCTCCACTGCAATAGTTCTTCTATTATTTTCTCTTCCTTTGAACTCCTGATTTATTGGAAACCTACATTCTCTTGCAAAGTGTCCATGTTTATGACAGTTGAAGCATTCCACTTTTGACTTGTCAAAACCAACTCTTTGACCATTTATGTCCAGCTTCTTCCCAGTTCTCTTGATAAACCTTCTTGCTCTGATTATCAGCATAGCCATCTCCCATTGAAGATCCATTTCTTCCAGATCATCAGGATGAAGTTGTTCCAGATCTTCTTGAGAAAGTTGAGGAGAGTTGGTTGACTTGCAAGGAAAGCACAAATCACAGCATCACAAAGATTATCTAGACATGTAGTGTTAACACCATTACCTTGAGTATGAGTAGTATTAACTCCATGAGCAGTACTAACTCCATGAGCAGTATCATCTGCTTTGTTAGTACTGTTAGAGACAAAGGCCACATTCTGTGTATTTTGACTTGTGCTTGATGAACCTGTAATTTCAGGTTCATATATTTTAAGGGTTAATACTGGTCATCCAGGCTATGGTTTACACACTATTCTCATCAATTATTCTCTACCACGATTAAAGCTATATGAAGTCTTCCATTCAGATGGAAGACTTCTCAAGAGCTTTAGGTTCATATCCTCCTGGTTAATTACTTCTCCTTGGATCTCCAGCTGACTGATAAGTTTTTGTAACCTATCAAAGGTTTGATCCATTGATTCAGAACTTAATGCAGCAAAGTTCTCATATTGTTGTTTAAGAAGTGTCCTCTGAACCTTTTTGGACTCCTTGTTCCCTCCATATCTTTTCTCTATAGCCTCCATTAGCAACTTTGCATCTTGATATGAGTGGAACTTCAGTTGGTCTTTGTTTGGAAGTGCCATCAACAAGGTTGCTCTTGCTTTCATTTCATTTCTTCTATCCTATTTTTCTTCAGCAGTGGTTGGTTCATATTCCTGTTCAACTGTTCCAACAGTCCTTCTAAGCACTTTGTTCCCATTCTTGATTACTTCCCATAGAGAGTAGACAGTCATCAGGAAGTATTATTCTATCCTCATAAGCCAGAGGTCATAGTCTCCTGGGTTGAGGATAGGTAGTCTTGCAGTCAGATTATTGTTAGTGGTGGTTCCTACCTCCATCTTGTCACCAAAAAAATAGATCTTGGATGAATTGGTTGATTCTTCTTATTTAAAGCTTCACAACAAACTTTGATACCACTTGTTGATCCCAATGAATAGATCTTTAACTCCTTAGCTTGTAAGGTTTAGTACGCTTGGATAAATCCAAAAATACTAAGAATGAAACTTTGATTTGAATGATATAAGCTATGCGGAATCTAGCTTATTCAACTAAGAAGTATTTTCAATCAAACTGAGAATTATGATTGACCACTAAGGATATACACTACACGCTTTCAATTATTAATATGATCACTCTAACTTAGTGATATGGTTTACAACCTTGAAGCTATGAATTCTATGGAAAACTGCTTTGAGATATTGAAAATTGATGATCTTTACTTTACCTGGACTCCTTTATACATCAAGGAGTCCTACAAGGATTTACAATACAGTCCTTAAAACATTGCATAATTCTTTTCTATAATTACACACAATCTCCTACTCAAAATAAGTTATAATTATCTTTTACAATAATATAATTTAATACTTTATCTCGTAAGTATTCTTGTTTTCCCACTCACAATTTATCTCTTTGACTCTGTCTTTATCCTCTTGACAGTTGATGTCTTCAAACAGTTGTTAGTCATGCTAACAGTTGTATCTTATAACCTGCAGCATCTATTTGTTCATAAGCAGTAAGTTAGTTTCCTGCTAGTACTAATCTTTATGCTAACAATTGTAACTTTACTCTAGCAGTACTAAGTTACACTAACATTAGTAACTTTTATACCAGCAACATTAATAACTTAGCATATTTTTAGTCTTCAACTCCTGAAGCAGTCTTAACTTCTTTTGGCTTAGTGAGTAGTAACTTCATACTAACAGTACTAATATATCTTTTTACTAACTAAGTAGTAATATAGCAGTTTTGTGGTTGGTACATTTCTATTACAGGTACTAACTAGCTAGTATTATTCATTACTTGTACCTGAGTGAGTAGTAACCTTATAGTGTCCTTGATAGTCTTTCAGCCACATTAGTGTTACACGTAACCCAATCTGAAGTCAAATTTGCATTTTATACACTAGTTTGCTGAAGGATGTACGGTCCGGGTGTAACACAATTAAATTGGTTTACGCCATTCAATAAACTTTCGTTACGGCGTAACTAAAAATTGGTTACGCCATAAACTTTCGTTATGGCGTAACCAAAAATTAGTTACGCCATAAAGTCCATTTTTGCCTATACTTTGGAATGTCGACATCAGCAAGGTTACGGCTTAACCCACCAATTAGTTACGCCGTAACACCCTCAGAAGCCTATAAATAGGGGCCGAATTCAGCCTTAAGAGTCATCCTTCTCCCTCCCATCTGAGGGGATGACTATGACATCTCCTCAAGTCATTTTTCAGCACTCTCCAGCCTTTCATGAAGGAAGAATCCGGTCCCGATCATCATCATCATCATCATCATACAATTTGGTTTGATTATCATGTTTTCATTACTATCATTTATTTGTCGTTTAATATTGATTGTTATGAAGTACAGTTTTTGGCTAAGCTTATCTTATTAATTATCATTATGATTCATTTACTTCTTGCTAATTGTAGATTGGGTATATTACTTTGACCATAAGAATGCCAAATATGATGCTCGCTCACCATGACCAGTGGGACAAATCCCTGTTACTATAAAGGCTATAGGGGCTGGGATTTGCGAGATAATTGAGGATTAGATGATCTTTCAATCCTCGCTTTCACATTAAGTAGAATAAGTGGATCATTAGATTAATTAATAAGTAATTAGGACCGTATCTCCTTCTCTTCTTTCGTACCTAGTTCATTCCAATTAAGTTCTATTCTTTTCATCAAAACAGCTTTTAAAACGTGACAACCAACTTAAAATCAGATTTGTAACCGCCTTTTAGCTCTTGGGACGACCTCAGATTTACCAAAACTACACTACTCATGATCGGGTTCTCTGCCCGTTAGTGCGTTGTCAGGTAGATCGAGTTTTATAAATTTAAAACTTGATAAATTAATATTTAAAAGAAAATACGCATCATGTTTTTGGCGCCATTGCCGGGGAGCTAATTAAGTTTTAAATTTGAGTTTTTTATATATTTTATTTCAGTATTTACTTTCTTGTAAGAGCACAATCTACTCGTATCTTGTGTTTGATTTTCAGGAATCGGGGGAATGGATCCTGATATTGAGAACATGACGCTTGACGAGTAATGTTAGTATGAAGCTGAAAAAGAAAGGAGATTATGGGACGACGTTCGATCCAGAAGAAGTCTAACATATTATAATGAGGCGGATGGTGACTCTTTTCACCGGAATAAGAGTAAGACTGTTAGCTATCCATACTCTTATAACTTAACTCCTCCACACCCTTATTTCCTACCCGTTCAACCCTATCCTAAGAATTATTTTGTATCTACCAATGGGAGCAACGATGTAGACATTGAAAATATGACTATAGCAGAATATAATCTATACGTTGCTAAACAAGGCCTAGGAATGAATCCACTCAGTAATCACTCCTATGGTTTCACACCCTAATTTTTCGCTCAACCACCACACACACCTAACACTGGTAAGAAGGATTCTGACTTTGATAAAATCTTGGATGACTTATTTAGAACAAGAACTGAAAACATGAAGCGAATAGGGCATGATATAGTTCAGGATAGTATTTAGGAATAGGATGATGATTCGGAGGAGGATCAGGAGGAAGATGGTGATGATAGGGATACTTTTGATATGTGGGATATTACGGTCGAGAACGTAGAACAGATTAGGAAAAAAAATTAACGTTCCTGATGAAATAGATGAAATTGTACAACCTTTGATCCCAGAACCCATTCACACCACACCACCTAATGATGATTATGTAGCACCGGCTACTAAGTTAAATTTGGACGAACTTTTTGGAAGAATTCAGAGACGAGATCTTGAATGTAACCATGGTTGACAAGGAGGCTGATTTTAATCCTACTAAGGATTTAGAAGAGCTTGAAAGACTTCTAGCTAAGGAACCTCAGCTAAATTTTACAGAAATTTAGGTTCATTCAGTTATCATTAATACCGAGCCTTTCATTCATACTCAACTAATAAGTCCCTTATATGGAGTGTTCAAAACATCTAAACCATGTAAGGTTGATAGGGACATTATATCTCTTAGAAGGCATACTTTCTATTTATTATTTCCCTATCCTGTAGCATACTTACACCCTAAGGGTGTCTATTGCTACTTTCACCCACACTTGATTCTAAGTGAGGGGATGGGCATCCCATTACCTAGAAAATAAGGGTGGAGTCAAGCTAGAGACTCAAACAAAAACAAGCGCTTTGTGGGAGGCACCCCATACCAATCTTTTAATTTATGTTTTGTCTTATTTTATTTCAATCTTTGCATATTATTTGGTTTGTATGTTCCTAACTTGGTTTTGCAGGTTATAACAGAAATAAAGCAAAATTCATGATCATCTCAATTCATAATCATATGGTAATATAGTGTTGTTGTGATCAGCAATTACTGGCGTAACACAATCTTAGTTACGCCGTAAACAAGACCATTACGACGTAATCCCTTACAAGATTACGCCGTAACATGCTTAATGAAATTTTCTAAAAAAAGTATCATATGATTACGGCATAACCATGATGGTTACTCCATAACCTCTTAATAAAAATCTTAATAATCAAGTTTGAAACATTTCTAAACCGTGTATATTGGTAAATGAACTTTGTGGGTACGTTCTCTGAAAACCCTCACAAGACTTCACTCGTCCACTTAGGCTACTGAGTAGTTTAAAAGGCTTGTTGCATACGCTAAATGCAACCGTGAATCCTACAAAAGTGAGTTAGTATTATTTTGTACATTTTGGTATCTTTCTTTTTGCCGAATTTATGCTTTTCTTGTAGCTATACAGGTTGATGCACACGAAGTTGATACTTGGCTACAGGGACGCATGTGAAATCCAAATTAGTTTGATACCATGTTGATGATGATGGGATGATTGCTAGAGGAAGCAGACTTAGAGCATGGCTTAGAGCATGTTGTCTCTTCATCATACCGAGCAATTCCAGAGAAGTTTCTTGTCTTAATTCTACTCTTTCCTTTTATTTTATTTCCTTAATGTACAATAGGGACATTGTACAAATCAAGTGGGGTGGGAGTAGAATTAATACTTGACGTATGTTTTGCCTTCGATTTTCTAGTTTTCTTTGAAAAATATGCCAATTTTAAAAATTTTGACAAATTTTTCTTAAATAACTAGAATTAATCTTTGCCGAATGCACATTACTCTTTATTATTACTTGATGAGATTTAAGCCTAATATTCCGTTTCCATCATATTATTCAAAAATCCACCAAAATATTGAGTGTGCCGGTAGTATTGTAGACTTTAGAACTTGGCCTGCACATCATTTCGAGACCTAATTGATTAGCAGGATTAGATAGTTCAAGAAGGAAACACTTAGGAAATCACCCAAATAGCCTATATGTGTGTGTTTATCGACTTGTTACACTGACTTGTCGACCTCCCGTGATAAACCCTTTTGTTGCACTCATTATTAGTGTAAGATACCCCTAGATCACCCATGTTGAGCCAATCTATGTTTTCACCCTACTCTATATGTTTCGTTACACCATTTCACCTTAGCCTACCATGTAGTTTTTATTTTCTTTGTGTTGAAGTTTCTGGCTACTTAAGTCTATGGTCCGGGGGAATGGGAACAAAAATTTTATGCATTTGTGGAAGACCAATCAGTTATGATCTATAAAGACCCCCTGTATCACCACTTTCGATGTTGTTTATCTCAAGTGGGGGGATGTGTGTATAATATCAGATGTTGTAGGGGCAATAATTAAAGATATAAACTCCTGTAGCATTTGCATATTTATCATGAAGAAAATGAAGAGGGTGTAACAAAAAGCCACCCATGTGCTAAAAAATGTAAAGATGATGCAAAAATAAAATAAAAATTAAAAATGGAGCTAGTAGCCCATTATTGCACCAAAACATCTCAATAATTATGAAGAATGGAGCTAGTAGCCCATTATTACACCAAGTCATCCCAATACTTATGAAGAATGGAGCTAGTAACCCATTATTGAAGATCAGATTTTTCAAAACTTAGATACTCTTGGACCTTATGGTCATGGACAGTAAGATAGTTATGAAAACTGGTGAGTCCCAAATGAACAGATATGTACAGCCTGCTAAGTGGATAGCTAACTTGTATATTCGCGATAGAGAGAGAGAGTCCACCGCCGCTCGCTCGCTGACGATGTGTGACTATAATACTTATTATATGTATAGTCACAATAGTATTACGAGATATAATAATTATAACTTCCTTTTTTTTAATCAGCTTTAAGGATTTAAACTAGATTCCTAAGCTATGAGTTTATTGTTATGAGATGAGTTGTTCATTGTTGGTTATACAGCTCTTAATGGTAGGGTTCATTTCTATAGACCAAGGTATAAACGCCTTACAGACTTACAAAATGCACAATAGATAATTACATAATCTTTTCTATAATTTCTCATACTATCCTCTTAAAGGGTACTAACTATTTTATACTAACTGTACTTAAATATTCTGAGCCAGTTTCTTAACCACGTTGTACTGTTAGAACTAATCTATAAACTATCGGACTAAGTATTTAACTAACGGTTAATAGTTAGGAATGTATAATTTCCCAATATTCCTCCCCCTAAACATGATTGTTGAAACTCTTTTAACTTTATGTTTCTCAGGTTTAATCCCCCCCCCCCCCCCCCCCCCCCCGCCCCACTCTCGCGTCTGTGCTTGGAGGATGTATCCAAACTCACGCGCGCGGCCAAATCTTGATCTCTTGATCTTTAAGAAAAAATTTTGACGATCTTTGTTCTTTCCTTCTGCAACATGTCTTCAACCTGCACTTTCGGCATTTCAGCAAACTAAGCAACATCTTTTCAGCAACAATCCAACTAAGTTGGCTTTCTAGTTTTTGGCAAACTACCAGCCATGAACGGATTTGATTTTCCTTTACCAGTAGCCATTTGCTCTGGGATAGTCAACTCTTTATTTCAAAAATACGGTGAGTTAATTACCATACAGTTTTTGGTAAATTGTCAACCATCAACGGAATTGATTTGTCTTTACCAAATACCGTTTGCTTTTGGACTAGCCAATGCTTCATTACCATAACATGGTGCATTGATAAACCATATAGTTTTTAGCAAACTATCAGCTATCAACAGATTTGAGTAGTCTTTACCAAGAACTATTTGATCTTGGACTAGCCAACTCTTCACCATGAATTTTTGGTAAATTGTCAACCATAAACGGATTTGAGAAGTCTTTACCACAAGCCGTTTGCTTATGGACTAGCCAGTTCTTATGCCTATTTAGCATGATGAACTGATGACCATTTGTTGTGTGGTGGTTAGCCAACACTCAAACCCTTCTTATCTCCATTTACATCATCAATTCTCATCAATCTGTTGCTTAATAAATCTGATCAAATCAAGGGAAGCAGTACTTTCTCTTTCAACTTCCAATCCAAGATCAAGCATCCTTTGCAATAAATCCTTAGAAAAAGGATATCTTCTTTCAACTAACAGTTTTGGATGTCTGCTAAATCCAAAATAATCAACACTGTTAGGTACATTACTGCCAAAGTTGCTAGCAAGCCTGTGTCTATCTCTGAAGCATCAATAAGAAGTGACCTTCTTTTTAATGATGCCGATGGGATAGATTCTCTACCAAATCAGGCTATATTTGATGCTATACAGCTCATGGGGTATGAGGGGGATTTAACTGTGTTAACATTTAACAAAGCTTTGTTTTCACCCCAATGGAGATTTCTTTTTCATACAATGAATCATTGTATTAGTTCAAAAAGCACCTATTGGGATCAAATTCCCACTAACATTGCTACTGCTGTAATTTGCTTAACATCTAATCAGAAATATAATTTTTCTAAATTAATTTTTGATGGTATGCTTAGACACTTAGATGCAAAGAAAAAGTTTGTTATGTATCCACGTTTTATTTCAATCTTTTTGGATAAACAGCTAATGAATGTACCAGTACCTTTAGACCATTTTCCTATAAATGCTTTGACAAGTAAAGTTTTCTCCTTTATGGTTAAAAAGGGTAAACATTTTTCAGGGAAAGTCACACCTTTATTTGCTTCTATGTTGGTACAACTAACTGAGGATGAGTGTGCCACTTTCAGAAAAGACATCTGTACCACATTTACCCTTTGTCCTCCTTACTCATGTGAAGCTAATGTTGAGCCTCAGTCTGAACCATCTCCTAGACCTTCACCTTCTACTCATATTCCTGATTCTATTCCAAAGAGTTCTGGTGGGAATCATGGAGGTCAGTCATCCAGTGATAAATCCCTTTCCGGGAATGAGGGTGACATGACACTCCAAAGTGTCTATGATCTTTGTATCTCTTTGTGTACACAAGTTACAGATCAAGCCAAGGAAATAAAACACTTGAAGGCACAGCTCAAGAAGCTTTAGAAGAAAGCCTAACATGTTATTACACACCACAGAGTTTGGATGAAGAGTGTATCCTTGAAGCAAAGATTGGCAGGAAAGAAATCCTTAAAGAAAAACTAGATGCAAAAGGAGTCTGTATCCAAACAGGGGAGGAAATTTACCAAAGCTAAACCTTCAGTCCATAAAGATCCATTATTTGATGAGCTTCCTGATGATACATTGGATTATATGGATACTCAAGATGCTCAAGATATGGGGAGGATAAGAGATGTAGTGAATGAAGAGAAGGAGACTGCTGATGGGCTAAAAATGTTTTTATAAGGTACTGAAGATGCACTTAGTAATGTCAATCAAAAAAGTTAGTATGACAAGGACCAAAATGTTAGTGGCTGACTGACTTAAAGTAATATCGACAAGGAAAAAAGATAGTCCGTTAGCCCATATGGAAGGTATGTATGTTTCGAACTGATGGGAAGAGTGCACCCAACCACTCCAACAACTACCACTAACAATTGTTTTGGAGATGAGACAACTATTGTCAGGTTTTCTCAAACTGAGCAAGCCCAAAGCAATTTCAAGAGAAAGGAGAAAGAGTTGAACTTAAGATGTTTGAAGAGACTAAGAGACCTAGACCTACTTTCAACAGATCATTATTGGACATTAAAGCCTCTTCACAAAGATTGATCCAAACGATATAAAGGGATAAAAAAAACCAAAATAAGAAAAAAAGAAGAAAAATAAAAAGAAAAAAAAATAAAAAGAAAAAAAAAAAAAAAAAAAAAACATTAAAACAAAAAAGAAAATTGAAGAGAAGATGAGTACTAATAACGGAATTGAGGGTATTCTGAGTGGAAAAGAAGTTTAAGCAACTTACTAAGGAAGAAGAGATGGCTAGAAAGGTGCAAGAAGATTAGGAAGCAGAAGAAGAAGTTAAAAAGCTAGCTGAGGAAGAAGCTATAAAGGCTGCCCTTTCAAATGAATATGACTTTATTCAAGCAAGAATGGAAGTTGATAGACTTCTTGCATTAAGGCTTCAAGATGAAGAAAGAGAGAAGTTCACTGTGGAAGAGAGAGCAAAGTTCCTTCATGATACAATTGCAGCTCAAAGAAGGTTTCTAGCAGAACAAAGAGCAATTGCAATAAGGAATAGACCACCTACAAGAACTCAGCTTAGGAATCAAATGATGACTTATCTAAAGCATGTTGGAAACAAGAAACACTCAGACATAAAGAACAAAACTTTTGAAGAAATACAAGATTTGTATGAGAAAGTGAAAAGGTTTGATGAAAGTTTCACTGTTGTTGGTTCTACTGAGGATGAAAGAAGCATTAAAGATTGTTTCATTCATGGAGACAGTTTTGTAATATCAAATAGGGGAAGATTGTTGGGTTTATTGATTTGATGATTACAAAACTACATATGCTTAAATGAAGACGAATGAAACAACAAGGGATTAATATGACACTTTGGTATTCTACATATGGAAGAATTAAAAGCTAGAAGATTTCCATAAAGATAAGCATTGAAAAGTCAAAGAATATCAAAGATAAAGGAAGGTTTTAATTAGTTTTAATTAGCTTCCTAATACAATTAATTTGCTTCCTTTGTAAGCCTTAATATCCCTCTATATAAAGGGTATTAGGTGTGTAGGTTTAAGCATCCAGAAAACATATAACTCTCCCAATGAGAGTCTAGTAAACGTGTGTGTGTACATAGTAGTTAGTTAGATAATAGTTATTTAGCTAATAGTTAAATAGTGTAGCCTCAAGGATCTCTTGATCCCTGTTATAGTAGGTAACTGTATTATCTTGATCAAATAATATTGGGGCTTGGTGTTTAATAGTAAAACCTTGTTTAATATCATTGATGTTCTTATTCCGCTGCATGTTATTTTCAATGTTATTATCCTAGATTAAAGTTCTAAACAAACTGAGCTTAAACGATCTTATCAAAAACCTTAGATTAATTTAGACTATTTGTTTGTGTGTTTTTATATTAACAACCATTAAATGTGTATCCCATGTCTAACCTGACCCCTTTATCACCCTTTAAAACCATATTACTCCCTTTTTTTTTTTTTGTTGCTTCAAGGATTATTTTAGACCTAATTCTAACTGTAAGATTTGTGTATCTTTCATGCTTCTATAAGATTAGAATAAAAGCTATGATAGTAATTGAGTGGATCACCCAGAAGAAACTGGAAACACTTAGACTAGTAGAGAGTTGAGTAACTTTTTTATCCCCTTTTCGTAAGGTGTTCGGCTTTGATGTTTTCTAGCATAAGTGTTTTATAGATTCATTTCTTGAAATTATCCTCGAGAAATCTTTTTATAAAATGTTCTAACAGGTTCTACTTGAGGGCAAGCAGAAGTCAAGTGGGGGGATATTTGATAACATCAAATATTTAATACTTTTTAGTGTCAAATTACCCCCTATATTACTTGCAAATGTTTCACTAATACTCGAAAAAGAGATATTTTCTATCATTTTAGTTTCAGTTGAAATTGCAGAGTAATGACATGGGAAACAAGGGAAAAGGACTAAAAGTACAAATATTCGCGGATTCTTAGAAGTAGTTACGGTGTAACAGATTTGGAAGATTACGCCATAACAAATCTCAAGCAAGACATATCATTCATGAGTAACCACATATATGGTTGCGTCGTAACCAGTATTATGGAAAGAAATCTGGACCAAGTTAGAGTTACTGATTATGGAAAAAGGATATGCGTAACATGGCAACTAGTTATGACGTAACATACTCAAGCCTTTAATATGGAAAGCCGCGTCAATACTTTACGACTTAACACCTTATGTGGTTACACCGTAACCAATCTGAAGTCAAATTGCATTTACTACAAGTTTGCTGAAGGGTTTACGGTGTAACCAAAAATTGGTTACGCCATAAAATTCCGTTACTGCGTAACAAAAAATTGGTTACGCCATAAACTTACACACCAAAGCAAAACACAACACTTAATCCTAAAATGATCATTAAAGATTCACTAAAACGACAAACAGCTACAGATTGGGATTAGAATGACAAGTGATCACGGAGTTGATTTGGTATCCCTTATTTGAGATTGAAGTGGGTTTCACGAAGGCGTCTACTTATTTCATCATCGAGACTTCCTTCTACTTTCTACCCCTCTTCCTTGACTTTAACATCAACCTTTTTATTATCCTCATACATTAAATCAAGTCATTGCTCAACAGTAACGTCCATTAGCCTCACCAACATTTTTTTAACAAAAATCAATGCTTCAACGCAAATTCGATCATTCTCATCATAGCATACTCGTGGTTCATAAATATCAAGATCACCATCATCCGAATCATCCTCTTCTTTTGAATCACATGGAATGCTAGCAAGCCTAGGAATCTCAACCTCATAAGTAAACAAATCATCATCCATTCCACTCAACCGGTTGAATTCATCGCAAAAAGTTCCAAGTGGTGTATTGCAAGCGAACGAATCATCATCGATCTCGAGCAATCCAAGTTTTTCGAACTCTTGCTTAATCACCTTTGTCATTGCTACTGAAGATGTCAAGAAAATTATTAGTAGAACCAGTTTGGAAAAAGGCATGTATAGAAATTTAAACTCGAAATTCGAATATGAAAATTTTGTTTCTGTTGTTATATCAGGCGATTGATACACCGTATTCAATTTATCTAAATACGCCATATCAGTTGAATGATATACGTTGTATTGGTTAGGAAAGTTAGATACGCCGTATTCAATTAAAGTGAATACGCCGTATCAGGTTATCGACCAGAACAGTGTATAGAAAACAATAAAGCAAACAAAACAAACACACAAACAAAACACAAGCAAACAATAATAAACAAATATACATAATTTTACACTAATCTAAATTACACTAATTCTAGGGGTTAAGTAAACCAAAATATTAAATAAAAATAAAGGTTAAACAACTTCAATCCCACGCAACGGCGCCAAAAACTTGATGTGTCGTCGTGTAGGTTGTTATTTTAGTTATCAAGTTTTACATTTATATTTTGCCAACATTACCTAAAACAACACTTTAACGGGCAGTGTACCCGATCAGATGTAGCTTCGTTGGTAAGTAGGGTGTCGATCACTAAGAGCGAGAGCGTTAATCTTTTATTCTATCAATATTTTGGTTAACCAATTTAAGTCAATTTAAACTATGTTAATTCTAATCTATGTTAAACCTATGCTAAACCTATGTTAATCCTAATTCTAACGGATAAAGGGGGTTTAGTCTGAGAGACTGGCACGGGTTTGGTGGTAACCTAGATTAATTTAAAACATAATAATACACGCAAGCAGATAATCAAAAGATAGAAGAGCGGTCTAGCCGAATATAAGAAAACTATATTAGCCCTGATTAATCCAATTAAAATGTTGGTTTGTTTATTTAGTGCAATGAGTGCTTATTTCGAGGCGGCATATCATTCCAAGATTTAGGTGGTACTTATTCCTAAAACCTAGGCACGTAGAATTTTATCACAATTAAACGCATCCATATAAAGCATCCTATTTGCTGATTAGAATTTATCTTAGGAGATTAATAATGATGATCTTATTAAACCCTAGCTCATGGAGACTTTATCCACTTACTGCTTAACGGCTCTTTATATACTAGTAGTCCACTGTTCGAGTCCTTACCAAAGAAATGAGTACTGTTAGCCTTAAAATATTGAGTCAGAAATGGAAGCTCGGTCTCTAGACATGGAAGCTCGGTCTTTATTTAATCTACGTTGTAATAGGCTAGAAAGGGTATTGGGTTCGTTAGTTAATCTAATATTGTATGTGCATCGGGCTAAAGCCCAAAGCAAACCCGAGCCTAACCCACACTCTAAACCATACGGCTCAAGGCCACAAGTGGTATAAATACCCCCTCTCTACACATGGAGAATGGTTGATTGTCCATTTGTAAACTTTGTTTCACATAGTGCAATCCAAACACACCTTTTTCTTCTCTCTTTTCTTTCTTCCTTCCTTCTCTTTTCTACCTTGATTTCGTGTGTATGTATGTAGTGGAAATGATATCTTGGGTTCCTACAATTGGTATTAAGAACCACGGGGTAGATATTGATTGCTTATTTTGTGGTTCATATTGCTTATTCGGCTTATTTGCTTATCTTAACTCACGTCTCATAATTATTCATTACAAAAAACACACTTTTGCTCTTTTAATTCATAAAATGAGTCAAGAATGTGTTTTTATATATCCTAAACAGGTTATAAATAAGATTCAAGCATAAAGTCCTTAGTTTTTTTTGTTTTCACATTATTTTCATTCTTTTGGTTTAAACGAGTCTTTAAATTTTTTAGTCTTTAGCTTTTATTTGAGATACGACATAGGCAAAATATATTCAAGGGAACATGAAAGCTTAAATTGTGGATTTGTGTTGAGGTTGTAAGGACAAAAAACCACATATATTTTTGTCGTGTTGCGTTATTTCAAAACAGTTTAATTTTTTTAAGCTTATTTCGTTAAAGTAGTTTACCAGCTTTTTGAAGCTTTTTTTATTAGCTTATTCTGTCACGGCATCTGTTCTAGCTTATTTGTAGTGAAGTTTTCATGGCTTATTCAATGGTTTTACAGCTTATTATCGCTTATTTATAGCTTATAAGTCACCGACTTATTTTCTTGTTTTATTAGGTTTTACCTTAT